>OZ010603.1:3851200-3861200 GCA_963932145.1 Acanthosepion lycidas
TACACCGAAGAGAGTAAAGCAACGTTACCCTAGGTCGTCTATTTTTTTCGTTTATATTATTGGATAGATCATGCAAGTGGCGTGAAAAGGTATGGGTGAGGTTTGGTGATGCCCACAGCCAGCTCCTTGAGTGTATGGTCCTAAGACTCAAGTAGTGGGTGGTAGGTTATAAGGGCTGTGTGCCGAGAAATATTTTTTTTTAAAAAAGGCATTTTATATGTCTAAAACAGAAATAAAGATCTGAAACAGATGAAAGATCAAAGACATTTTTTTCAAATTTCAAAAACTAAATTTTTATTTCAATCTTTGATTGGATTCCGTCCCGATATGGGTGCCCGAGGCCATCACACCCACTTGCCTCCTTTCTACACGCCTACTGGATCTCACACAACCTTCACCCCATCATATATATATATATATATATATATATATATATATATATATAGAGAGAGAGAGAGAGAGAGAGAGAGAGAGAGAGAGAGAGAGAGAGAGAGTGTGTGTGCGATGGATAAATTGTCGCCTTTTTTTCGCGCATGTGCGTTCTTTCCTTTGATTTTGTCGACTTCACAGTATAGTAGGGTCAGTTGGCCACCGTCTGTGAGAAAAAGATCACCATGAAAAAGAGCGTCACTCCGCCAGAAAATTGGAAACAGCATGCTGTACTGCTTGGCATTCGTGTCGGCAGCTTCAATACAAACATTTCAGACTGTTTAGGTGTCAATCTGAGGACAGTGCAAAGGATTCGGAAAGAGTTGGACGAGTCTAATGGTGATTACGAAGGTGTTTTAAATGATCACTAGTAATGGCAAAGTTATACCTCCATTCATTTTCCCATTTCAGGTGATAGTGCTACCCTGGGTCAAGAGGATGTCTGCTGGAAGACCCTATGTGTGGAAACAGGATTCTGAACCATGCCACATAAGCAGCAGTACACAGTCATGGCTATCAGACAATTTCTACGGCCACATCCCCCCTTACATCTGACCACCTAGCTCCCCATATTGTAACATCATAGATGAATTGAAGGCAAGGATTATGAAAGCATTCACCAACTTCCGAAGAGCTGCATGAGATTCCGAAGTCTTCTGGTTGCCATGGTTCATTGAATAAATTTACTCTTTAGTAATTCATGATGGAGTAATTGATAGCGGCTTGGATTGAGGAATCGGACAGCCGAGTTCGAATTCCAGTAAAATTCATTACATTCACTTAGGAAAGTTATGAACCCCCAGCTATGAGTAAATAGCAGGACAGACCGGGTTCTGTAGCAGAAAGAAATGGCAACCTACTGCGGGGAAAAATCTGCCTCATCAATCATATATCAAGAGATACATGATCGCGTGTATCACGCATGGCAAATAACTGACTGATTTCAAGATATTTTTGTGTAATTTTGGTAAATATATCTGATAAAATGAGATACCAGTGTTATTTTCATATTTGCGTAATTTAGACAACAATTCATTCATTGCGCCATATATATGTGTGTGTGTGTGTGTGTGTGTGTGTGTCTGTGTCTGTGTCTGTGAAATATATGTTATTTGAAAAACTTTCATGCTTATAGTTATGCCTTTAAAAGTCGATATAGGAAAATATATTTGTACGGCTGGCGAAACATGTCTCTCGGGCTTCATAAATTAGTAAATAATAAACATCTACATTCTAAATTAATCAGATAAATGCTTTCCCAGTGCGATCTTCGAAATGCCAGCAAGATTTGGCCAGATTCGGATTGGTTTGCCAGAGATGACTTCATCTTTCGGAAATTGATTCCCGTTTAGACATTTCCCTGAACAGTGTAAGGTTATCCCGTACACTTTTTAATCTGCGGTTCATCCGTTTTCATTTCCCTCTTCCTAATCCCAATGGTCAGGTTGCCGAGACTGGCAAGCATGAGAGTTGTGTAATTATATATATATATATATATATATATATATATATATATATATATATATATATATATATATATATATATATACATGCACACACAGAGATAGAGATAAGAATTATACGCCCATAGCTCTCAACAGCTATGGGCGTATAACTGGCTTCCATACATAGATAGATAGATAGATAGATAGATAGATAGATAGATATTGACAGAACCAGATAGATAGATAGATAGATAGATATTAACAGAATCAGATGGATAGATAGATGTTAACAGTCAAATAGATAGATAGATAGATAGATAGATAGATAGATATTGACAGAACCAGATAGATAGATAGATAGATAGATAGATAGATAGATATTAACAGAATCAGATGGATAGATAGATGTTAACAGTCAAATAGATAGATAGATAGATAGATAGATAGATAGATAGATAGATAGATAGATAGATAGATAGATATGCATGCGTACCATCTCCATATACTAGGTTGAATCATAATTAATTTTCATTTTTGTTTATCCCCTTTTTATTCTTCAAAAAGTAAAATACACTGATATTTTGTTCACTTCCACATCCACCATCTTCATTTGCAATGACTCGTTGCCCTTTATCACGGAGCTCCCCAATAAAATTTCTCTTGACTCTAGACATAATACTTTTCGTTTTCTCCATCGAAGGTAATAATCGATTGGCGCGAGGCCAGGTGAATAGAGCGTGTGGGATAGAGAAAAGACTAACCTTTTTGTTTCCCTGTGATATCCTTGCTGTATGTGCTCTTGCGGTTTTTTCGAACTTGACAAGCTCGTGGCACGATTCGAACAAAGGTTTATGAACATATTTCAGCGGCTGGACGTATAAATGTGCATTTAAGGCTTCCTTGCGTATGAAGAACTCTAAAAGAACTCTAAATACCCCGACGATTCCACCACCTATACGGCATTACTTTTCTCCCATGATGCTCAGCATTTCCGGTTGCTTGTTGAGATTTATCCTTGGTGATCCTCTGCTCTTCGTGTTGAACATTGTTGTATGCAACCCACTTTTCATCACCTGTTATGATATATTTAAGGAACGGTTAGTCAAGATGACATATTCGTCATGACAACTGATTCTCAAAAACAGAAATTAACTTATGATTCAGCCTAATAGTAATAAAAATATATGTCATTAGTCTATTTTGTAATGCTGTGTCGTCATAACGGACGGACGGACCACAGATTAAAAAGTGTACGGGATGACCTCCAAATTTGGTCACTTATTTCTTTATCTGACCGGCGCACTACAATACCACCGACAAAAGATTATTTCGAATAAAATCAAAAGTCGGATATTTAAAGAGAAAGAGATATATCAAGAACATAAAGGCCATCGTCTGGAATATGGCCAAGTCAGATGATATATGCCGTCGTAATTGTTTTAGCAAGAAGGAAATCTCCAAATACCTAACATCTCTCCTGTCTGCCGATGGATGAAAGCAAGGGAACGTTCTTATTGACCCGCGTATCTTTACACAGATGGCAAAAATTAAACCGTTCTTTATATCTCCCGAGTTCTCGCATGACGTTAAATACGACAGGCCGTAAATTGCTGACAATACTTTATTCAATACGAAGTAACTAGAATGATCTTAAATTTATGAATCATTGTATATGATGGAATATAAGATCGACCCTTTCCCAAAATATTAGCAATGGCGGACTGAATCTTAAAATACCGGTTGCCAGGATAAGAGTCGGCCCTAGAGTCTCCTGCCCCTACCCATGGATCTATAAAATTTTCCCTGGCTCTATTATATGTCAATTTTCAAAAGGTAGGGTGCATATACTCGGGTTCGAATGGGACCATGGTCGATTTGTCAGGAAGATAAATTCTTGATGTTATCGGTCTGGAGAAGGCGGCCCCAGTGTGTGACACTCCTGGGAAGTGCTTGAAAACCATACCACAGGTTGACCCAAGCCTTGTGAGTGAAACTGGGTTAACGGAACCCTTGGGAGTCGTTGGTGGTTATGCTAGTACGAAGTCACAAGTCATCGTGACCGAGGGTTTGAGCGTGCTAGCTTTGCTCAGGCTCTTGATCACGCTCTCTCCCAGAAACTGCAACTAAAGTCCGCCCCAGTTGCAGTATAACCTACACCTGGGCTCTGTGGATGTTAAACAAACACAAATGTACCTGAGCGGGCGTCTGTAATGGGGATCGACTTCTGCGCTTGTAGACTGGTATCCTAGGATTCAAGTGGCTGGGTTTATAACGAAGTGTTCATATAAAATACAATTTTTTGTACATAATTAGGTAAATTATATTCTGTAATGGATCCTATGCAATATAGGTGAACAATTCAACTAGAAAAATTGAAAATAAATACAATATATCTAAATATGTTGACCCAAGCCTTGTGAGCGAAAACAGAACTATTGGGAGCCGTTGGTGGTTATACTTGCACGAAGTCAAAAGTCTTCGTGACCGAGAGTGTGAACGTGCTGGCCTTGATCAGATAACACGTTCTTTCCCCCAAAACTGTAATATCTGCTCAGCATAGTTGCAGTATAAACCATAGGTGGCGTGTGTATGTTGAACAAAAACAAATGTGCCTGAGCAGGCATCTGCAATAAAGATTGGCTAGCCGTCCTAGTAAACTCGCATCCTGGGAGATTTCTCATAATTTGACGTAATCAGTTGTTCAAACCCCCTGTCATGATAGGGTCGTTTCCTAAGGTCGATATTATCAAGATAATAGTGAGATTCGAACCCGAATTGGAACGCTCACAATCTTCTTCTTCTTCTTCTTCTTCTTCTTCTTCTTCTTCTTCTTCGCATGATTTGTCAATCTCAGCATCCTTCTGTAAAACCATATTTCTACGTCTGCCAGTCCCTCTTACTTTGTGATGAAATCGTCCAGCACTGACATACAGGAGTGCTGATACTGCGTAGTAGTTCAATATTTTCATTTCAGCATCTCTTCTTAGGTATATATATATATATATATATATATATATATATATATATATATATATATATATATATATATATATATATATATATTATTTCAAGCATAATTTTTAGTGCTTGAAATGTACAGCCCGTCTTTCTTTTAATTTAATTTTTATCAGTGTGTATTATGTCTGTCGGCCGACGCATTTGGAAAAAATTAGAAAAAATTAGAATATGTTGTCTTTGGGTTTGAAGTAGAAAAATAAATAAATCCAATAATTTTTTCCAAGCATTTTGTGTGATATATATATATATATATATATATATATATATATATATATATATATATATATATATATATATATATATCACAAAATGCTTGGAAATCATATATATATATATATATATATATAATCACAAAATGCTTGGAAATCATATATATATATATATATATATATATATATATATATATATATATATATATATATATATATATATCACAAAATGCTTGGAAATCATATATATATATATATATATATATATATATATATATATATATATATATATCACAAAATGCTTGGAAATCATATATATATATATATATATATATATATATATATATATGATGGCCATGTTGGCCGAAAGTAGTAGAGAAATCTAAATAAAATAATAATAATAAAAACGAAAGAATATTAATCTACAACCCAGTGTGTCTGAAGATTTAAATTTTTTAATAATTTTTTAATATATATATATATATATATATATATATATATATATATATATATATATATATATATAGGATTGGTGTATACGAAATAAATTACAATAACCAAAAATGCTATTCTTAAAAAAGTGCTCAACACAATCACTTGATAAGACACCAGAAGTGTTGAAACAAAATAGCTATTTTGTAGTGATTTTATAACATATTTAAGTTATTATTTTCAAATTATATATATATATATATATATATATATATATATATGTGTATGTGTGTGTATATTTATATATATATATATACATATATATGTGTATATATATATATATGTATGTATGTATGTATATATATATATATATATATATAAAGAATTAACGTATTTTTATTTATTAATCTGATATATTTTTATCACTTTAAACGTTATTTTTAATGGATACTCGTATTTTAGTAGACGTTCCGTTATTTTCGTA
Organism: Acanthosepion lycidas; assembly: GCA_963932145.1. Classification (NCBI taxonomy): domain Eukaryota; kingdom Metazoa; phylum Mollusca; class Cephalopoda; order Sepiida; family Sepiidae; genus Acanthosepion; species Acanthosepion lycidas. The sequence continues at coordinate 3,857,218 of OZ010603.1, forward strand.
TACTGAGTTGAATATTCGAGAAATCTTATTAAAGTATATATATATATTCTTTAATAAGTAAATATATGTGTGTATATCTGTGTGTATGCATGGATATATATATATATATATATATATATATATATATATATATATATATATATAGTTAGATTGATGTGAGTTTGTGAGGTTTCACGCTTTTGCGATCATCAGACAAAATAATCAGTTTGTATGACGATCGCAAAAGCTTGAAACCCAGGGTCACAAACTCACATCACTCCAACTAAATATGTTAGCTCTATCACTGACATTGAGCGCTTTCCAAAAAGTACCGCGCATATATAATATATAGATAATATATATAATAAATATAAATATATAGATAATATATATAATAAATTGCATATATATATATATATATATATATATATATATATATATATATATATATATATATATATATATATACATTTCTCATATATATGCATATATATATGTTAATAAAGTTTTTCAATTATTCAGTATACCGAAATAAATAAATATATCTGTTTAATAAATAAATTAAGTGTTTACACATATATGTGTATCCATTTAAATATATTTAAAGTTATTAAAATAACTGGCGGATTTTTTTAAATTTTTTAAAATACATTACTTCTTAAATATATATAGATATATATATATACAGTGACACGCATAAGTATTGGATACATGTTATTTTCTGTTATAAATCTAGTTTATGTTCGCCATTTTGCCTGATATTTGGTAAGTAATATCTCGTAAAGTTGTTTCAGTTGTATGTGAAAGGAAAATTTAAAAAAATGGATTCAACAATGAGTTTTTAATTTTCATCCACATACAACTAAAACAACTTTACGAGATATATATATATGAGTAAACAGGCGTGTTTTTTTTTTGTTTTTTTTTGCTCAATGAAAGCAAGGTCATACGTAAAGGTAGGTATTGATTGTTTTACTTTTAATCATCCATTATTCTTATATTTTTCTTTGTTTATTATATTATATTATAATATTTGTAATTTTATGATTTATTAACAGTATTTAATATACATATTTTTATAATCTTTTGTTCATATTCGTTTATCTTTAAGATAAGTTGCGGCATACAATGATATATACATATATATATATATATATATATATATATATATATATATATATATATATATATATATATATATATATATATATATAATTACAGCAAAAGAAACAAAATTACCTAAGTGGATCAGTTTTAATAATTAATGTTAGTAGGATCCTCCCGAATTATATACCAACGGATCGATTACCTGTACTAGATATATATATATATATATATATATATATATATATATATATATATAGTACCACCCATATCCTTCAAAATGGCTTATAGATGAGCTATATTTGCCTTAAGCGCTCGATATGAACAATTATTTGCTTAGTTTTACATATATTAAGTTAAAGAACTTTCTTGTTCACACACCTGAAAATCGTAATAAAAATTAAAACACTGAAAAATGTTATTTAACTTTTCAGTGTTTTAATGAAAGATGTATTAGAAAATGATTGTTGCCCAAGTACACAATTTTATACATAAATATATACATGTACGTGAGTGTGTGTGTGTGTGCGTGCTTGCGAGCGCACACGTCAGTCGGAGATAGAGAGGAATGACAAGACTATTGCAAGCATATTTTAATCTGGGAAAAGTTTACAGATCTAGGATAACCGGTAAGAAGTCACTGGCTAAAATCGGGGGCGTGAAACCAGATCCCCGAAACATGTGCCAAAACAGGTGCGCGCCTGCAATTATTTTTAGCGCTTCCATATTTTGGCTTAGCCGTGTACTGTACCCGAAATGAAAAAATAAAAAAAATAAATAAAAAAAGGATAAAAAAAAAAAATTAAAAAAATAAATAAATAAGCGAAATAAAAGGAAGGGAAAGAAAAAAAAAAATCAGCTATCAGCCGTCGAAAGGAACATTATCACGAATTGAGTGCCGTCCAAAGTAACCGGAATTGATTCTTTTCAGGAATCATGAAAAAGAAACTTTGGAAATAGTTTACTGTTTTATATCTAGAGCTTAAATGTCTTCTATTAGGTTGGTGCAAAAATAATGTCCTTTTCTCACATATGTTACTATGTGAGAAAACGACATTATTTTTGCACCAACCTAATACTTGTATTATGTAAGATTAGACTATATTTAATAATTAGTTAGGAAAACGCTTCGACTGTGTGAAATTATAAACCCCTATACTCAAGTCATTACTACAATATTATGAAGAAACCTCCTCATGCCCTATACTTCTAGTCTTATACTAAATGAAATTAAATATTTATTTAATATTTAATACTAATATTTATTTTAATATTTTAATTGATATTAAATGCTTCTCGTCTTAAACTCGTTAAAATTAAACTTAGTAACTATCTAAGGGATGCATAGCAGTTATTGAGGAATTTATTTTTTACAGTTTATCAACCTTTTGCAAATTTTGGATTCTAAGAATATTTTGGAAATATTAATTATTCACTGATAAAAGTTTTGTGATGCCAACAAATATTCGTTGTTACTTTCGTAATACTCACTGTAGTAGAGACTTTGTAATCGCAGATACAACTATAGTAACGCCGTTGAACAATACTAATGTCAGACGCCTTCGAATATCACTCGCACTAATAGTACTTGCTCAATAATACTCGCTCGAATAGTAATCACCGAATAGTGATCCGTATAGAGAAATGCTATAGTGAATAGAGTAGAGAATAGCGGCCCATATAGTAATAGACGATAGATTAGAAAGGGAGATTAATTAGACACACGCTACCATATATGCATTTTCTCTATGGTCACATGGTCTACTTAATTCAATAATGGGATCGCCTATGTTTACTCACTGGCGTTCTATGTTCAAACTCAAATGTCGACAGCGACACTTTATTACTATATAACAGCAAGACATTAATTAATCTATAACTGGGGATGAGAATATATATACAGGGTAAGATTGACTGATTTTTTTTACGGGTTATCAAACTTTTCTACTTTGTGCAGAGGGGTGGTATGGTGAAATAGTGGAGGTACCTAACTAAAATACAGTTTGAAAGTTCAAAGGCAGAATCGAAAAGTGTTTCCTTCAGTTCCACCCGTGCAGCTCCCAAATTATAGATAATTCAGTACACGGTGTGCACAAGAATCGTCCCGGAAGCCCAGGGAATTTCACCCACACCCTGTGAAGTAAGAAAGGGATAATGGAAAGTTTTCACATGAATCCAAGAATCCTATCGAAATGTTGATTGCTGCTTGTGATTCCATTGCGTCACGTTATCATCAATACCCGGATATCACTTTAAAAACATACGATGACAAAACCTTCAGAGCATTGCATTGATAAGAAATGAGGTCTTCATCGGCATTATTGAAATTAGATATTGTTCGTTCTTCTTACTTGAATTACTTCTTGAGAAAGCTTCAAAATGTGTAAATATTTTTGAAGCACCGTATACACACACAAATATATAAATTTATATTTGATATTGACTGTGATCCGGAGAGGTTAAACTCCGCGATAATAACACATGAGGACCGTCGTTTGGATTTTCCGTGGCAAGTCTTTTGCACCGTTACTTTTTTATCGATATATATATATATATATATATATATATATATATATATATATATATATATATAGTGCAAAAATAATGACGTAATAATGTCGTTTTTTGACGTTAAAAAATACGTCAAAAAACGACATTATTACGTCATTATTTTTGCACCAACCTAATATATATATATATATATATATACACACACACCTACACACCAACATCTAATTAGTTCCACACATATCCGGCTACTGTGAAAACTCTACAAATGAACATCAACTTCATCATGGCACTTGGAATGTACCAATTCTCCTGTACTGTTTTTGATCTTTTGTGCAATTCTTGACCGGTTCTCAAAAGTCATGCCCGACATAGGCATGCAGATAATTATT
>OZ010603.1:3866200-3878700 GCA_963932145.1 Acanthosepion lycidas
TGCCAAAATATGTTTAATGCCAGTGAAGATTTTCTTGCGTTAGAAAATCTTTTCATGGCGAACGGATTTCGTTTCATTGCTCACAAAGAATCCAGAATGACATGCGAAATCTGTTCACGCAGCGGTAAGATGTTACCTCCGCTTAAGATTAACCCAAAGTTCGTAAAGGTATACCCCTGTCTTTTCTAATGAAAAGACGTTAAGCTCGCCAAAAAAGTAGCCATCCACTCTTTCAGAGATTTTGACAACCCTTGGTGTTAGCTTTCACTGTGTCATTGTAAGGTAAGTTGAAGACGGTCTAAATCATGGATTCTCAAAGAGAGCGAATTTATCCCAGGTGGGATTTCAGATGGGAAGGAAAAATCTTATATTTTTTCTTGTTTTTATTTACAGAATTTTGTTTATTGAATTCCAATCCCCCTGACATTCTGTTGAACATTTTGTTTATTGAAGTCCGGTTCAGTTTATTTATTTAATAAATAGTTATGAATTAAAATAAATTGCTGTCCATGGATTCAAGTTTAAAAAAAGGTGACGAATGACATTCTAACTTATGAAAAAAAGGGTGAACTGGGGAAAAAAAATGTATGAACACATGTTGAAAAATGACAGCAACATCGGCTTGAACCTTTAAGAAAAAGTTACGAGGTTACTATTCCTGAGATCTTTACCATTCATATAAAAGCTAATAAACCAGATTAAGGACCTGATTAAAGAATGCAAAGTGCTTTCTCGTAAATATGACACCGATATCAGATAAAAATAAATCTGTTAAGGAATATGACAAAATAATTAAATATAAGGATTTTAAATAATAATAATAATGATAATAATAATAATAATAATAATAATAATAATAATAATAATAATAATAATAATATGGCGCATGAGGACATTAACAATTCCATTTGCAATTGGAGCCCTCGGATTGATTGAAAATGATTCCAATAGACTCGTTGAAAGAATCCCTGGTAGACCATGTCTTAAAGAAATACAAAAATTGTTCTCACGAGTACAGTCGACACCTTACGAAGGGATTTATCTGTCTAAAATATGTGCGATTTTTCCAGCACTACTCAGTGGAAAATGTCGTGATGCCATTTCTGACCTTAGGTCTCTGGTCGGGACCCGGAAAAAATCAGTATACACCAAAAACCAAGGGAAATAATAATAATAATAATAATAATAATAATAATAATAATAATAATAATAATAATAATAAAGAATCTATTTAAATAGACTCACGACTTTAGGTTTCTGGCTACCATCTTAGCATTTCACATTATTCGCTAGGGAAGAGGGGGCGCTTTAATTTCCATGTCATATCGGAAAGATATTTTATCCAAGTTTTTCACTAGACTGACAAGTTCATCTTCTCTGCTTGCTAGACTACGTAGCACAAGGTACTCTCCAGGTGGGGGGGGGTTCATAGTTGCGGCGGGAGGGTCATTACTTTGTCTTGTTTTTTTTTTTATTTACAGAATTTAGACCCCAACATGGGTGTAAAAAAAAAAAAAAAAAAAAGACGGTATGCTAAATCTTATATTAAATATATATTCGCCACGACCTTTTATTGAACTTTTTGTTTATTGAATTCCAATCCCCTTGACATTCTGTTAAACATTTTGTTTATTGAAGTCCGGTTCAGTTTAATTATTTAATAAATAGTTATGAATTAAAATAAATTGCTGTCCATGGATTCAATTTTTTTTTTAAATCTATCAACATTTTCCATTGCTTTTAAATTTGTAAAACTCCTTTGTAAAAATCGTTCATGTAAATGTATCTGTATTAATTTTATGAAAAAGAACGAAGATTTTTCAGTAATAAGCCGGGCAGTCTTGGAAAGAGATTAAATGACATTCTGAGTTGAAAAGAGTCCATTGAGAAAAAAGGTTGCGAAGATGTTTTGTATTCCAGCGTTAGCCACATATCTCAAAGGTGGACGATTTTTTCACCGCGTTCCTCATCATTGTTGGCCTTGTGTAATATTAGCCACATCACAATAACACGAATTTCATGACAATATAAATGTCAATGATCCATACGAAACATGCAAAAAATGCCAAGCTGCATTCACGGTGAAATATATTTTAAATGAATGTACTCACTTCATCCCTGTAAGACACAAATACTAATAGTTTGTAGGTTTGTTTAACAGCATAAAACTCCTTATAGATCATTCAATGTCAAAATTTGATTTTCTTTTAAGAAAAAATCTATTACTATTTTTTTTTAAATCTATACTTTGACTTTTTAACCCAGTTTTGGGGTTTACTATTTACCCATAGGTGGGAAACTAACAGGTGCTACCATTTCGGGTCAAGGTGGACCTTGGAACAACCGAATTAAGTGATGGTTCGACGCTCCTCAAAATCTCACGACCAGAGATCTTGCTGATGTATATAGTTTATCATCATACCCAAGACGGATGAACATTACAAAGAAAACAACATGAGAGAACTATTTAAAAATGCTGAAGTATAATGTCTTGCTTTAAAATACTGGTTTATGCCAAAATATATAAAACCTCCGACATAAAAACAACAAAATTATGCATCTATATGAAATATGTTAATCCTGAAAAAATTACGTCCTGGGTATGACGCTAAACTACATCTAGATGTTTTGTGAACAGGCTATATAAATGTATGAGATATTAGTTTCATATTTAATTGATTTATTCTTATTAATGAAACTTGTACAGGTTAGGAAGAATATTGTAAATAAAAAGAAATTCTTGATAGCAATAGCGAGTCCGAAAGGTCCGACATTGTAAAACTGGCAGTTACTCTCGAAAATAACCTCAAATCAGTTGTTAACTGGGGCAAGAAATGGCTTTTAAATTTTAACAACACATAACTGCTATCCTTTATTCATAAAAGTAAAAAAAATATTACCTTTATCAGTATGGCTGATTCTAATCTCTAGCAACTTCTTGCATCTTCTTGCTCTCACGTTTTTTTCTAATATGAAGTCGACCGATTAAACTGAAACAATTGCTAGATTTGCTGCTAGGAAAGTGGGTTCACTGTGTCGTGTTCTTGACCAAAAACCATCTTGCATATATCTAAATCTACCATTCGTCTGTGCATTGAATATTGCTACTATATCTGGTCTGATGATTCGGCTTTACATCACAAGAGTCACGAAAAGATCTAAAGAAAGGACTTAAATATTATTCAAAAAATGTTATTCAAAAAAAGAAAGGACTTAAATGTTATTCAAATTCACACTGACAGATGAAATTTGTTAAAGCAGGATTTTGATGACATCTCTGCTTCAGAGCTTGACGAAGCTGATCACGGTGCTTCTGTCTACTGTCTTCAAAACCCTTTAACTTGATGACGGCCGTGTTAGTCGAGGAATTTTTACTGAAATTATAAAACAAAAAAATTACTATACAACCCAATGTGCCTGAAAATTTTAATTATTTAAGTTCCTATTATTTTACTGTTCAAAATACACACGCACACATATGATAAAACTATGCTACATTTATGTGTTAAAATGCTGAATATCAGGGCTAGAGCTGCTATAGATATAAAAGTGGCCTGGCGATTGCATATAAGCATGAACGGACTCTCACCTATGCGTGTTGACTTAAATATCCACTTGTATATATATATTAGGTTGGTGCAAAAATAATGACGTAATAATGTCGTTTTTTGACGTATTTTTAACGTCAAAAAACCTAATACAAGTAGATATATATATATATATATATATATATATATATATATATATATATATATATACAAGTGAACATTGAATTCAACATTCAGAGGCGACAAGCTGTTTTATGCTAGTCGCAGTTGTCAGCTTCTGAGTGTTGACTTCATTGTTCACTTTTATATATATATATATATATATATATATATATATATATATATATATATATATATATATTATAAATTCATGAATCATTCATACAAAAAACAAATATAGAGGTTAATGATTTAAATGGCGAGAATACTTTGTCGCAAGCAATCTAAATAAGATACATCACACTCTATATTTGTTTTTTGTATAAATGATTCATGAATTTATAAATTATATTTGCACCTTTTAATTGAAATTAAATATATATATATATATATATATATATATTTCACTATGTTTACTTTTATATTTATATTTACATACGGTCTATCTCTGATATTGAGCACTTTATCCCGTAAATATAGCACACCTTAAAACTATATATATATATATATATATATATATATATATATATATATATATATATATATATATATAGTTATAGATTAGAAAGGGAGCAGTTGAGAGAAAGACACAAAAATGCAATGTAGAAAAAGAAAGAAAGAAAGAAAGAAAGAAAGAGCAATCTGATGGAATCAACATTGCTAAATGTGAGCTATCTGCAACTGACTGAACTGGAGATATAATAGCTACTAATTTTCTCGGTAATCCGCGAAGAATTTTCTGGTTTCAGACGATAATATGGTTCACCGAATAAAGCAATCATCTCATCTTCGTCTGTAATTAAAGCAATTATTTTCTTCTTTTATCTGCCGTATTCCTTATGAACATGGGCATCATGGGTCTCCACAACTTCCCAAAGTAATGTCTGTCTCTTTACTATCCCTTCAAATGGCTGTTTGCCATCAAACTCTTTAAGTAGGTTATACAGGCTGTTTACGTATGTTGAATTTTAAATCAGCACCCTCCGAGTAGACCACTAATTTTTTCTGCATTATACTCCTATTGTGTTTGTCATAATCGGTGATATTATTAACATCTTCTTAGTTAAACGGAAAAGACGACCTTGTCGTCCGGGAAAGGCACGACCTCCATATATACAGGGTGCGATGGATATATTTTCATCAAAATTACTCAAAAATGAAAATAACACTGACATCTCATTTTAATAGATATATTTACCAAAATTATACAAAAATAACTTGTAATACTAAAGAGTAAATTTATTCAATAAAATCGCTGTTGGCTTCAACGGCTTCAACTCTTCTGGACGCTCTCCTTAATTAAGTTGATGAATGCTGTCATAATCTTAGCCTTTGGTTCATCTTTGGTGCTACAAGGAATTTTGTTGTTTTCTCTCGCTCAATTGCAACCCGCATATAATAATCAAAGGGGTTTCAGTCTAGGGAGTTAGCCAGATATAAGGAATGGTATGATCGCAGAAATTGCTTGACAGCCATGATTGTTTTTGTGGCATGGTTCAGAGTCCTGTTGCCAGATATAGGGTCTTCCAGCAGCCACACCGCTTGACCCAGGGTAGCACTATCTTCTCATGGCACTTGATGTAGGCCTCTGTATTGTGTCTGAGGCACTGTGAGAAGATGAATAGTGGCATAACGTCGCCATCACTAGTGACCAATCAAAACACCTCGTAATCACCATTAGACTCATCCAACTCTTTCCGATTCCTCTGCACTATCAAACATACTGAAATGTTCGTATATGAGCTTCCTGTACGAATTCCAAATTTCTGCTAGTGTGAATTGCGCCATGGTGCTCTTTTTCTCACAGACGTTGCCCAACTGACCTTACTGAATGAAAAAAAAAACAAAGAACGCGCAAAATATAAAATGGTAACAATTTACCCATTACACCTTGTATACCATCGTGCGGGCCTGCTTCATGGGGGAGGGGTCACTCCACTCTCACCACCGGAGGATTGAATTTTGACCAAACATGGCATTATCATTACCCCACAAGATAAACGGATGGCTATACTCACTTAATGTATGTATGTATGTAGACAGTGAATTAATCCTCGACAATAGCAGGATTCTTAACAATCCTCTCAATTCTCTCAGACCGAATATTTGCGAAGCATATCTCCTTTTCTCACGATGTCGCATGTGTGTCTCAATCAACAAATCAGGGTTTAATACACAATAGGAAATGTCCTCGAGAAGAAACCGCAAAGAAGCAATTTATATCCAGATGCATTCATCTTCTTCTTTTTCTTCTTCTTCTTCTTCTTCTTCTTCTTCTTCTACTACTACTACTACTTCTTCTTCTTCTTCTCTGTCTCTTTTTCTTTTCTAAGTTTTATTACCCTCTTCTTCTTTCTACACTTTTCTTCTTCTTCTTTGTCTCTTTTTCTTTTCTTAGTTTTATTACCATCTTCTTCTTTCTACCCTATTTTTCTTTTTCTTCTTCTTCTTCTTCTTCTTCTTCTTCTTCTTCTTTTTCCCTCTTCTTCTTCATCATAACCACAGCTTTTTCTTCTTTTTTCTCATTTCATCTCCTCCTCCTCTTCATCATCCCCACTTCTTTTTACTTTTTCTTCTATCTTCTTGCATTTTCTTTTCTCCTTAATACTTCCCCTATTCTTCTCCCCAACCTCATTTTCTTCCTCCTCCTTACCTGTTTCTCCTCTCTTCTTCCTTACCTTTTCTTATTCTTCTTCGCCACTTCTTTTTGCTTCTTTTCCCTCTTCTTCTATTACTTCTTACTCCCTATCACTTTTTCTTTTTTACCTACTCCTTCCTCTCCTCATTTTCTTCTATCTCCCCCCATTTATTTTTACTAATTTGTCTCTCTTCTTCCCTCTCTTTTTCATATATCTCCCCACTACTTCTTCTTCTTCTTCTTCTTCTTCTTCTTATTATTATTATTATTATTATTATTATTATTATTATTATTATCACTGTTTATTCCTAAGTTGTTGTTCCTCTTCTTTCTACTCTTTCCACTTCATCCAACTGCTTCTTCTTCTTCTTCTTCTTCTTCTTCTTCTTCTCTATCTCTTTTTCTTTTCTAAGTTTTATTACCATCTTCTTTCTACCCTCTTTTTCTTCTTCTTCTTCTTCTTCTTCTTCTTATTATTATTATTATTATTATTATTATCACTGTTTATTCCTAAGTTGTTGTTCTTCTTCTTTCTACTCTTTCCACTTCATCCAACTGCTTCTTCTTCTTCTTCTTCTTCTTCTTCTTCTTCTTCTTCTTCTTCTTCTCTATCTCTTTTTCTTTTCTAAGTTTTATTACCATCTTCTTTCTACCCTCTTTTTCTTCTTCTTCTTCTTCTTCTTCTTCTTCTTATTATTATTATTATTATTATTATTATTATTATTATCACTGTTTATTTCTTTCTAAGTTGTTGTTCTTCTTTCTACCCTTTCCTCTTCATCCAACTGCTGCTGCTGCTTCTTCTTCTTCTTCTTTATCTCTGTCACTTTTATCTTCTTTCTACACTATTTTTCTCCAGCTTTCTTTTTCTTCTTCTTCTTCTTCTTCTTCTTCTTCTTCTTCTTCTTCTTCTTCTTCTTCTACCGATACTCAATGACTTTAATTTATTTTCTTATCTCATATTCGGACTTTTTTATTTTTTTTGCTTCTAACCTTCAAGGAAAAAAAAAACGTTTTATCATCACTTCGTCAACCCGTCTCTCTCTCTCTCTTCTTCTTCTTCTTCTACATTGCATTTTTGTGTCTTTCTCTCAACTGCTCTCTTTCTAATCTCTTAACTACCCACATTCTCTAACCAAATAAACGCCCTCCCTCCATCTCTCCCTTTCTCTCCTATTTTGTTCACCTTCGTCTTCCCTTTCACCGCTTCATATCCGTCTTTTCCTCCCTTTTTCTATTTGTTCCAGCGCGTGTCTTATTCTAGAATAATTGGGCACGCCGACAGTTTTCATTTGCTAGACATTCCACAATAAGCCAGTCTGTCACAACATGGCGTCTATTATGGTCGATAAGCTTTCGCCAAACGGTCGTAAAATGCTAATAAACAAATTGCTTCACGTGGAGGAAAACAGAGTCAAACGATCTGATGGAATCAACATTGCTAAATGTGAGCTATCTGCAACTGACTGAGCTGGGGATATAATAGCTACTAATTTTCTCGGTAATCCACGAAGAATTTTCTGGTTTCAGACGATAATATGGCTCACCGAATAAAGCAATCATCTCATCTTCGTCTGTAATTAAAGCAATTATTTTCTTCTTTTATCTGCCGTATTCCTTATGAACATGGGCATCATGGGTCTCCACAACTTCCCAAAGTAATGTCTGTCTCTTTACTATCCCTTCAAATGGCTGTTTGCCATCAAACTCTTTAAGTAGGTTATACAGGCACGGTTGAGTAGCAGACGGCTTTGATTGATGAATCAGAGAGCCGAGTTCGAATTTCAATCGAGTTTATTGTATTCACATACGTCCTAATACCCTTGAGAAATGTACGAATCCATCACTTTTGTTCCCAGCTATGAGTAAGTAGCAGGACAGACTGGGTTCTATAGGTTTACGTGGCAACCTATCTAGGAAAAGAAAAAACACTGAATTCGAAATTTACCACTATTAAATAGTAAGACATCTGGGCTCTATAGCCATGGTTCTTAACCAGTCTAGTAGAAAGACAAATCTGAATTAAAATCCGGTACCAGTGTCCCTAAGACAATCCGATGCCATGTTCAGTTTCGTTCTGGTAACTCCTGCGACGACGCCGGTGCCAAGCTGCATTGGACTCTGCTTTTCTGTTGGACAACATCGGCGGCGTGGAGAGGGCAGACTTGCTGCTTGGACAATTATGTTTTCTCATTAAAAATAATACCTACTGCGCCCTGAAGAGGGCCTAATTCTTCGGCCGCAGATCCATGATCTCCCGAGATCAGTTGATGCCACACATAACTCGGTTACTAGCTGTTTTCCATTACCCTTCTGAGTGTCAAAATCTCCAAGTCGTCTTCCTCATTATTTGTGCCAGAGATTTTAACTGTCTCTCTCTGATTCTAAATACAAGTATCTTCTTGTATACAATTCCCATAAAACTTACATACTCACATGCTCCGTACATGGCATTCTCAGTATCATTCTGTAGGGCTACATCTCTGTTTCTTTACATATCCTCTTCATGTCTAGAAAAATTGTGCAACATTCACTGCCATATAGAAGAACTAATATTACATAACGACTGTAATAGTTTTTTTTTTGTTGTTTTTTTGGTTTCTAACTAAATTTTCGTATTTCTTAATACCTATCTTAGCTTTTGTAAAGTATTTTTCGCTATTCGAATGTGCCTTCGGATTTCAGTGTCATATTTTCTTTCGGCTGATAAAACAATTCTAAATAGTTAAAATTTCCTATACTTGATTTTGACATCTCCAGTAAGAGAAAAAGATGGTTAATCAATAAACTTTTCTGAGAAGAAATAATCTGCATGCGAGTATTTTGTTTCGCTAATGTTCATTCAAAACAAGGCCAAAGAGCCACACAGTCGACGCACAATAATTCACACTAATTCGACTGGATAGTTCCACTCAATAGTCACTCAATAATCACCGCAGTCAGCAGCCTGACACCACTATTTATACACCTGGTGGAAAACATATATTCATAAATCTGGAGAGTCACGCTCGAACCTTGGTGTCGGTAGTACTCATTTTCTTCCTATATGACAAGGAGAGATGATAATAAATTAACAATATGAGTAAAAGAAACTATTATTAAGTGGGGGGGGGATAAGAAAAAACCATGAATTAAGATATATATTAATATTTTTAACTCGATATAAAATATATTGTTAGTCATTTTACTATAGATATGTATTGTTTGTTTTTGTTTAGCGGCATATCAACACCACTATGGGTTATTTAATGTCAAAATCTAGATATATTTGTGACGTACTGTGGACGTTAATAATTAAGTATAATTCAAGACTTCAATGTTAGTATTTACAACCGTAAATAAATAAATAACAAGAAAAGAGAAGTAAAAGTCAAATAAAGATAATTAATCATTTCAGTGAATACCTTGTTAGTAGCGTAGCTCGGCTTAACGTCCGGTAAATCCTAAATCAAAACCGAAATCATCGACGTAGAATAATTCAAACTAATTCGACTGGATAGTTCCACTCAATAGTCACTCAATAATCACTCCAGTCAGTAGCCTGACACCGCTCTTAATACACCTGGAGGAAAATATATTCATAACTCCAGAGTGTCACCCTGTCGCTAGTTACTCATTTTCTTCCTATATGACACTAACGTAAGAGAAATAAAAATCCTACCAGGATTTATTCTTAGTGGATATAATCACTAAAATATTATGCAGGCGATACTGCGTCGATGGTAGACTCAGTATGATTTCGATAGTAATTTAGGAAGGCAAGATAAAAGGACTAACTATTAACAGATTATTAAACGCTGGTTTATTTGAACTGATTCCTGAGCGCCGAAACAACTCAGCACCAGAAAAACGTAACTTTTCTTTATAACCGAATATAAGTAATTTATTAAGACTTAAAACATTAATTAGTGAATATTTTTCTTCAAATATGGCACTTGAAAAAGCATTATGTAAAATATGAACAAGTTTTTTGTTTTTAATTATGTTTTACAAAATTTATATCGTTTCTTATATATATATATATATATATATATATATATATATATATATATATATATATATATAATTTCTTAAAACTTCCAATGAATACGTCATCTCTTCTTCAATTCGGAACGCTATAAATTATACTAATATTGGTTTAAAAGAGTCAAATGCACGTGACACATGACTGACCAATGAAAATCAAACAATACAAAAGTAAAAAAAAATGTCTTTCTTTTTTTTCTCCATATCTCTGATGAAAGTTTAATAAAATAAAAAGTGTAACAGCAAAATTCTCCAAATTGTGTAACAGCATAAGTGTTCATCCTACAAAATGTTTAATATCTAAAAAATAAAAAAATAAAAATAAAAATATATTAATTGAGTTTCATTTTTCCAGGTTTTCGGATCTCAGACGCTTAGCCATCTTGAGACCATTTGTCGTAAGAATCACTGGTAAAACCTTTGTGTTATTCAATTAGAAAAAGAACAGGTTAAAATCGTTTTGTGTCAGCCCCACTATGTCTTCCCAACTGAGCAATGGTAGAAAGAAAAAGACCATTGAAGCCTACATTCATACTCTGGCTTCCATCTTCAAAGTCCATTCAAGAACCATGAAGAGAACGGTGAATAAGTTTTAAGAAGAGGGAACAATAGAGAAGAAAATTGAAAATTATGAAATGGACAAAGTCCGACAATTATTTTAAGACATTTTTATGTTTATACATTCTTTTTATGTCTTAAATAATTGTCGGACTTTGTCTATTTCATAATGTGTGACGTCATTTGTTTACATTCGGATACGCTTTGGGCAGATATGAATGTACGTGAGAGAATCATGGAGAATTGTAGTTTAAAAACTGTAAAATCGACCTTACTAACCGAAACTCTCCTCTGTGGCGAAATCGGTAAAAGCACGTCAGGCTATATGACGGTTCCGTATAAGATACAGGTTTGATTCGGAGGACGCATATTTTCTATGAAAATTTCTCAGACATTCAGGCCGGTAAATATTGTTTAATACTGTTTATTATAAACAGAGCATTTACTTAAATATTTGTATCTATAAAAAGAATGTATAAACATAAGAATGTCTTAAAATAATTTTTCGGACTTTGTCCATTTCATATATATATATATATATATATATATATATATATATATATATATATATATATATACACTTTATTTCAGTCCTTTGCTATGACTAATTAATGATTAACATGTCATTTTCATTTATGATCGATTTCATCACAATTCTTCTCTTAAGCTTGGAGAGTAATCATACATTCTTATTGTTCAAAATAGATAAGTCCAATAATTCTATAAAAAAAAACCTCGGACTATTCCAGTAATATATATTTAATCATTTCTAAGATACAACGGTTCAAAACTTCTTTTTTTTTACGCGATTTGCTGTTGCATTCAGTTTATATATATATATATATATATATATATATATATATATATATATATATATATATATATATATGTGTGTGTGTGTGTGTGTGTGTGTGTGTTTAAAGTCTAAACAAGAAACACTCCCTCGGAGCTAAGATATTTACGTAGATTCATTTTTCGAGCACAAGGTAAAGGATAGGCTATCAAATGTTCATTTTCAAGATGCCATGTCTTTCCGAGCTGAGGAATTGGCGCAGCACAATCTTCCTACTCTATATGAGTGTATGTGTGTTTAAAGACTAAAACAAGAAACCTGTTTAATTTTCCTCAGAGCTTTTCGATCCCAGTTACGTTTTCTGACGTTGGTTTTCAAAATCTCCTGTATTTACTAGTTTAAAAATTAGCGCAATACATTCCTTCTACTGATAGGTTTCCGTATCTGGTTTGGCATCGTACCGAGCTTCTCTTAGTAAATATCTATCTCTTCGTAAACTGCATAAAATTTAAATTCATAACAACACAGACAAAAACAGTTTTTCTTTTCTAGAATTCATTTTTATTTTTATTTTCTTCATAGCCAATTAAATATCGTAAAATTTCGCATCACAACATTTGGATTTTTTTTTTTTTTTTTTTTTGAAAACTCATTCTGGGACATTCGAAATGAAGATAAAAATCTCCAGCAATTGCTGTTTGGAAGAAGAGGAATGACCTTGACAAAATATTTAAAGGTCGTTACTATTATTTTTTTTTAATTTTTATTTTTCCACGAA
>OZ010603.1:3883700-3903700 GCA_963932145.1 Acanthosepion lycidas
TATTTATTTGGATTAACCCAAATAAATAAATCAATAAATAAAGAAACATGCCACTCCCGCCAAAATAATTGCCAGAATGGATTAGCCACAATGCACTACTGATCCATATATATATATATATATATATATATATATATATATATATATATATATATATATATAAATAGTCGAGAAAAAATCCAACACTCGCGGTCTGAGGATTCCGTTTAGCATGAAACAGCCTGTCGCCTCTCAGTGTTGACTTCAATGTTCACTTTTATATTGATATTTACATACGCTCTATCCCTGATATTGAACACTTTATCCCATATATATAGCACACCTTAAAGCTATATTTCGTCATATATATATATATATATATATATATATATATATTACTAGGTATTGGCTGAAAGTTCATAGACGGAATATTAAGGAACGATGCTAGAGCTATGAAATCTTGCATGCATTAATTTCAATTCTTTGTAATATCTGCAGTGAATATTGAAAATTGATCTGACTGATCAAAGACTTGACAACTAACTAGCATCAACTTCATTTGAAAATGGACAAAATTTGCCAGCGTGGTATTATCAAGTACAAGTTAATTTTTGGTAGATTGTTTTTCATAACGATAATTACATTGCAATAAACGAGGATGAAAAATGGCGGTGAAATCAATTTTTTTTTTTTTTTAAATCTTCCAGTCACTTTAAATTAGTTTGGAAATAGAACAAATTATGTTGTTTATTGAAAATATTAAATTTAATCTATTAACTTGAAATTAAAACTAAAATAAAAGCTTCAAGAAAGATTTTTCATTTTAAAAAATTTATTCTAAACCTTAGTTATCGCCATTTCTATGGAAAAAGCTTGAAAAAAGATTTATCGGTGAGACGGTTGTGTGGTTGATTGGTGTCTGACAATTGTTTTACGTTCCAGTATCTCCGGAGGAATGAGTTCAATCTCCCCTCTAGCTGTTCAAATTTTGTGTGCTGTTTCTTTGAATTTTTAGCAAACATAAATTGAAATGAAACGGAATATATTGAACAGGTCTACAGAAATAGCCGATGCTTTGGGAATGATTAATCTGAATTCCAGATTTATGAACAAACAGCGAGAAACCATTTCACTATCTCTCCTAAGAAGTCGTGGTAAAAGTAAAGGAATCTGTGGAGAGCCACGATCGCTTACGTCCTGAAGGAACATGTCATTTAAACCTGAGGAGAAAGTAATGGGAAACCACTCCACTATCTTTCCCAAGAATTCATGACAATTCACAGATGAAAAGGAAAAGGGATCTGTGGAGAGCCACGATCGCTTACGTCCTGAATGACCATGCCATTTACATCGTAGAGAAGGTAACGGTAAAACACTATTTTTCCCCAAAATTCAAGGCATTTCACCAAAGAAAACGAAAAAAACAAAATCCGTGGAGAAGTATAATTCTTAGGGCATGAAGGGTAACGACATTTAAAGCAGTGGAGAACGTAACGAGACACCACTCCACTATCTTACCTCTGAAATCATGGCAGTTCAAAGATAAAAAAAATGGAATATGTGGAGAGTCATGATCGCTTACGTCCTGAAAGGCCATGGCATTCAAGCTGCTGAAAAGATAATGAGAAACCACTCCGCTGTCTTTCACTAGAAATCATGACAATTCACAGATAATAATGGAAATCTGTGAATAGTCATGATCACCTACATCCTGGAGTGACCGAGCATTTTGAGAACTATTTCGTGCTGCTAGTGCCAAATAAGATGCGCATGCGTGGGTATGGAAGTGGCTTGACTTCTGCTACGTGAAGCAATGTAATTATTTTAGTCAATTCTGTTTTGTTTTGGGTAACGGCCAGCTAAGAAATTATCACACCCGAACAACTTCCTAAACAAAACAGTGATTTATTAAATATAAAGTTTTGTTTGTCGCTGGTTATATTCCCCCTTGGGAGAAAGAAAGAAAGAAAGAAAGAAAGAAAGAAAGAAAGAAAGAAAGAAAGAAAGAAAGAATAGAATAGAATATAATGAAAGAAAAAATAGATCGATGATATGAAAGAATGAAAGAATAGATTCATGATAAGAAAAAAGAAAGAAAAAGAGAGAATACATTATTAAGAACGAAAGAATGAATGAAAGAGAGAAAGAAAGAAAGAAAGAAAAAGAGAAAGAAAGAATGAATGAATGAATAGAATGAAAGAAAGAATAGATCCATGATAAGAAAGAAGAAATAAAAAAAGAAAGAATATATCATTAAGAAAGAAAGAAAGAAAGAAAGATAAAAGAAAGAGTAGATCTATGAATAGAAAGAAATAATAGATCGATAACAAAAAGAAAAAAGAAAGAAAGAAAGAGTTGATCGATAATAAGAATAAAGAAAGAAAGCAAAATAGATAGAGGATGAGAAAAAAGAAAGAAAGAATAGATCAATGATAAAAGAAAAGAAGAAAGGCTAAATCAATGATAAGAAAAAAGAAAGAAAGAATAATTTGATATAAGTAAAAAAGAAAGAATAGGTCAGTGATGAGAAAAAAGGAAGAAAAAAAGAATATATCTATGATAAAAAGAAAGAAAGAATAGATCGTTTATATGTAAGAAAAAGAAAGAAAGAAAGAATATATCATTAAGAAAGAAAGAAAGAAAGAAAGAAAGAAAGAAAGAATATACCATTAAGAAAGAAAGAAACAAAGAAACAAAGAAACAAAGAAAGAATGGATCTATGAATAGAAAGAAAGATATAATAGATCGATAAACAAAAAGAAAGAATCGATCGTTAATAAAAAAAAAAATAGATAGAGGATAAGAAAATAGAAAGAAAGAATAGACCAATGATAAAAGAAAGACTAAATCAATGATGAGATAAAAAGAAAGAAAAAAGAGATCAATGATAAGAAAAAAGAAAGAAAAAGAGATTAATGATAAGAAAAAAGAAAGAAAAAGAGATTAATGATAAGAAGAAGGAAAGAAAGATCAGATCGATGATCGTCAACGATAAAGAGAGAATAGCTCGATAATAAAAAGAAAGAGAATGTATAGATCAATAATAAGAAAGAAGAGAGAAAGAAGTAAGAAAGAAAGAATAGATCAATGGTGGGAAAAAAGAAAGAATGAATATATTGTTGATGAAAAGAAAGAAAGAATAGATTGGTAATCAGAAAAAAAGAAAGAAAATATAGATCGGTGATTAATAAAAAATAATCGATCGCTGATAAGTTAATAGAAAGAATGAATAAACCGTTGATAAGAAAAAAAGAAAGAAAGAAAGAAAAAAGAGAGAAAGAAAATATAAAGAAACAATGAAACAAAGAAA
Organism: Acanthosepion lycidas; assembly: GCA_963932145.1. Classification (NCBI taxonomy): domain Eukaryota; kingdom Metazoa; phylum Mollusca; class Cephalopoda; order Sepiida; family Sepiidae; genus Acanthosepion; species Acanthosepion lycidas. The sequence goes on from OZ010603.1 coordinate 3,886,990, forward strand.
TATATATCGATGATAAAAAGAAAAAAGAAGAAATCAATGATAAGAAAAAAGAAAGAATGGATTGGCGATAAGAAAGAAAAGGAAAAAAAGAAGAAATCGATGATAAGAAAGAATTAAAGAAACAATAAAAGAAGAAATTGATGAAAAGAAAAAACAAAGAAAAAAGATCGATGAAAAGAAAGAAATCAATAAAGAACTGATCGATGATAAGAAAGAAAGAATGAAAGAAAGACTAGATCGATGATAAAGAAAGAATGAAAGAAAGACTAGATCGATGATAAGAAAGAAAGAATGAAAGAAAGACTAGATCGATGATAAGAAAGAAAGAATGAAAGAAAGACTAGATCGATGATAAGAAAGAAAGAATGAAAGAAAGACTAGATCGATGATAAGAAAGAAATAAAAAAACAAAAGAAAAAAGAAAGCATAGATTGATAATAAGAAAAACGAAAGAAAGAACTCATGAAATAAATTAAAATTGTTGATACAGTGTAACCCGGATATAAGAGATCCTGATATAAGAGAAACCTGGATATAAGAGAGATTTTATCTGGCCCCAAACCCGGATTTAAGAGAAACCCGGATATAAGAGACTTCGTCTCCGGTCCCGACAACTCTCTTATATCCGGGTTACACTGTATTTCTTTTCTTTTCCCTCGCATCCATATTTTCGTACCCATTTTTCCTCTCAAATCCCTTTTTCTGACATTCCTGAAACCATTTTCTTTTTTCGCCATTTTTTTTCCCAATTTTTTTTTCGCCATTTTTTTTCCCAATTTTTTTTTCGCCATTTTTTTTTTCTTTTTCGCCATTTTCGTCTCTTTTGATTGTTCTGGTGTTCCCTATTTTGTGCTTCTAGTAATCAGTAACTAAACGAGATCTTTTCTCTCTCTCTCTCTCTCTCTTTTGCTCTCTCCATTTCTCTCACTCTCGCTCGCTCTCTCTCGCTCAGTCTCGATCTCCCTCTGTCTCCCTCCCCCTCTCTCCCCCTCTCATTCACCCCCCCTCTCTTTCTTTCTCTCTCTCCCTCTCTCTCCCTCTCTGTTTTTGTCTCTCTCTCTCTCTCTCTCTCTCTTTCTTTCGTGCTTATATAATTCGTACGGGCCATGGAAATCTTTATATAGCTGAAAAAGTAACGACTGGCTATGATTATAATGACGCTGATGATGATATCTTTCTCGACCAATACAATCTTAGCCTGTTCATGTCTCAGGTTAACCCTCATCTTACCCATCATTGACCCTCATCAGTTGAGCTTCCTACCTCTTACTGTTCATACAACAGCATCCTTCAGTAATCATCTATCTTGAGTCACTCTTGGGCCTTGAAAAATTACTCAATTTTACACAACATCATTACACATAAAACAAAGCGCAGATATTTTTTCGACAACCTTAAAATGTGATCATCTGCTACAACTAAATGTTATCTGCCCCCATTTTATGGAAAATAGCTGAAAATTCTAATTCTGATTAATAATAAAATTAGCCAGAAATACGGTTCAAACCTGGGAATTTACTGAACGTGACAACACCCAGGTAAAAAATTAAGAAGGGTCGTGAGATTACGACCATAATCGTATTTTGTTTTCAGAACAGACGGCATAAATTGAGGAATGACCATTAGGAATCATTCCTCAAGCAGCACCCCTGAACTGCATGTGATATACCCAGAGGCACGTCTCAATACCTGTGGTAAGAAACGGTGGAATTCGACTGTTTTTGCCTGTATGCGCTTATGTGTACTAGATGGGATTTCATCAAACTGACATCACTCTGTCCTATGTTGTTGATTGATTAGTTTATTTTTACGGCTTACCAAGCCTTTTGCAGGTTTATTTAAAGCCGAAACATATCTGAGATTGTAGGACGTTGCTTACAGCACCCGATGATACCAAGTGAACCCCCGTCTATGTACTGATCCACCTGGTGACTGATTACACCGGTTGACATTTTTTTTCGACCCCAAATGTTTTTAGGCAATGGACACATGTTTCTGGGCTATTTTTTTCACTCTGGATCTGAAAATCAAATCCATTTTTACCATCACATCACGTTTTCTCATTACAGATAATTTCCATTTTTCTTAAAATAGGCCAAAATATCCATTTAACAGCGATATGCCAGGGCCAATCTATAACGTTTTCAGGCTAGAATAACTTATCATAAAAGAAAAAAGTATGCTAATAACTTAAAAAAAATATTTCCAGAATTTTCAGTTCAGAAAAAATTTCCAGAAAAATCTCACACAGAATTAAATTAAGGCAAATATATGTCATCAATTTTTTAATCAAAACCAAGATACAAAGGAATGAAAAATACATTCATTTTTGCCTATCCAAATGTATAATTCTTCTCTTCTTGGAAACTCTACGATCCTTTTGAAAAGGGTGATATCTTTTGATGCTCCAGCAGAAATCAGCCATCATGTTTACATCTCATCTGCAAAGTGCCTAGTTGGCTATGCCTATCTGGTGTTTGGCGGTTATTTTAAGCTCTGATAAAGAAATTTCATCTCTTGCTAGTCTCAAATACGCCCTGCCAACACCCTAACAACCCTCATTTATTGATGTTCCTATGCATGTTATACAGAGACTGACAATAACAGACCTCCGTAAATTCAAGTGATATGATAAAATCTTACGACGGTTTCAAGCTTAAAGTGAAAACTACTAATAAAAACTAAATTCACTGTTGACTTCTAAAGAACTTCTTCTATGAAAAATAGAGAAGAAACACAAATCACAAAGTTTTAACTAAGCTAAGAACATGGAGGGCACAAGAACATTTTCCAGTGAGATATCTCTCGTAAGATCAAGCATTTTCAGATAAGCTTATCTGAACTTAAATAGCTAAGAATTCATTTTGAATGTTATTTGGAGATGTTTTCTTGAATGATAAATCATTTTGTTATGGATTCCGGGTTAAAATCAGGTACCAATAAATAACAAACGCCAGGAATGAATATAGGAAAATAATGTATTAACGTAATAATACAAATTAGTAATGCAGATTAGTAGTTCCAGGAATACGGGTTAGTAGCAATATATATATACAGTCTTTAGTATTGAAGCATCGCTGTATGACTTCTTACTGAGTCTACGTGCTCGCTCACAGTGACTTCTACAACGCTATTACCTCACCCTGACTCTTCCGGTTACCTACAACCTTTTACTCGGTCACTCTGGACTCGACTCGACACTTCGGTCTTGCTCGGTATTTATCAATCCACCCACGAAGATTGAATGTGGCACAAGGCCGGTTTAATATGGGTATCACCGAGCCCGTAGACTCGGCCAAAAATATAGCCTTTGAACCAGCCAAGACGGGTGCAGGCGCTGTCTACCTCCCCGGACGAAACCTTGACCTTAGTCAAAGCTTCGTCCGGGTTCCTCTCTGTTAACGCAGAGAGTCCGACAGCTGTCGCTTACAGTCAAGGACTGTATCACGAGTAAGCTAGACTCGGGGGTCTGGCTCGCTATTTATCGATCCACCCACGAGGACCAAATGTGGCACATGGCCTGTTTAATGTGGGTATCTCCGAGCCCGTAGGCTCGGCCAAAAGTATAGCCTTTGAACCCGCCTAGACGGGTTCAGGCCCTGTCTACCTCCCCGGACGAAACCTTGCCCTTCGTCAAAGCCTCGTCCGGGTTCCTCTCTGTCAATGCAGAGAGTCCGACACCTGTCGCTTACAGTCAAAGACTGTATCACGACTCAGCTAGACTCGGAGGTCTTGCTCGCTATTTACGATCCACCGACGAGGACTGAATGTGGCACATGGCCGGTTTAATGTGGGTATCTCCGTGCCCGTAGGCTCGGCCAAAAATATAACCTTTGAACCCGCCTAGACGGGTTCAGGCCCTGTCTACCTCCCCGGACGAAACATTGCCCTTCGGCAAAGCTTCATCCGGGTTCCTCTCTGCAAACGCAGAGTGTCCTACAGCAGATTTGGAGGTCTGTCTCGCTATTTATTGATCCACCCACGAGGACCAAATGTCACACAAGGCCTGTTTAATGTGGGTATCTCCGAGCCCGTAGGCTCAGCCAAAAATATAGCCTTTGAACCTGCCCAGACTGGTTCAGGCCCTGTCACGACTAAGCTAGACTCAGATGTCTTGCTCGCCATTTATTTATCGATCCACCCACGAGGACCAAATGTGGCACAAGTCTGGTTTAATGTGGGTATCTCCGAGTTCGTAGGTTCGGCCAAAAATATCGCCTTTTAACCCCCCTAGACGGGTTCAGGCCCTGTCTACCTCCCCGGACGAAACCTTGTCCTTCGGCAAAGCTTCGTCCGGTTTCCTCTCTGTTAACGCAGAGTGTGCGACAGCTGTCGCTTACAGTCAAAGACTGTATCACGACTAAGCTAGACTCGGAGGTCTTGCCCGCTATTTATCTATCGATCCACCCACGAGGACCAAATGTGGCACAAGGCCAGTTTAATGTGGGTATCTCCGAGCCCGTAGACTCGGCCAAAAATATAGCCTTTTAACCCGCCTAGACGGGTTCAGGCCTTGTCTACCTCCCCGGACGAAACCTTGCCCTTCAGCAAAGCTTCGTCCGGGTTCCTCTATGTTAACGCAGAGAGTCCGACAGCTGTCGCTTACAGTCAAGGACTGTATCACGACTAAGCTAGTCTCGGAGGTCTGGCTCGCTATTTATCGATCCACCCACGAGCACCAAATGTTGCACATGGCCGGTTTAATGTGGGTATCTCCGAGCCCGTAGGCTCGGCCTTAAATATAGCCTTTAAACCCGCCTAGACGGGTTCAGGCCCTGTCTACCTCCCCGGACGAAACCTTACCCTTCAGCAAAGCTTCGTCCGGGTTCCTTTCTGCTAACGCAGAGAGTCCGACAGCTGTCGCTTACAGTCAAAGACTGTATCACGACTCAGCGAGACTCGGATGTCTGGCTCAGTATTTATCAATCCACCCACGAGGATCGAATGTGGCACATGGCCGGTTTAATGTGGCTATCTCCGAGCCCGTAGGCTCAGCCAAAAATATAGCCTTTGAACCCGCCCAGACAGGTTCGGCAAAGTTTCGTCCGTGTTCCTGTCTATGTCACTCGCATATTTAAGGCATGGCATATCCCTGCGAATTAGGCATTTTGGTCTATTTTAAGTGAAATAGGAATTATCTTTACTGAGAAAACGGGATGCGATGGGGCAAAATGGACTTGATTTTTAAATTCACCGTGAAAAAAATAGCGCAGAAACATTTATCCATTTCCCAACAATAATTATTTGGGTAAAAGAAAAAAAAATGTCAACCGGTGTTATCTTCGATGATCGCTCGGTCACTCTCCTATACATAAGTGTCACACATTGTATTATGTTGCTCTTTGTGTTTACTGAAACATATATTTAATAGGATGCAAAACGGTACTGGCTGAAGTGGGATCGAACCCACGCCTTCGAAAAGACTTGTATCTAAATACTGCGTTTCCAACGTGATTCTATCATACGTGGGAGTCTAGCCAAACAACTTTAATCAGAGTGGAAACAAGCCCGCATTTTCTTCTGTGTATTTTGCCAGTAGCGTGGCTCTATTTGTCCATTTTTTTCGAATGTAAGTTTTCGCCGTTCGTGCTTATTCTAAAACTATCCTTGCGAAGCGTGTTTGTCTCATTCGATTTTGCAGCATCAGTGATGACGGTGGATGGGAATTAACTGTTGATGCAGACCCAGCTTGTTCAGTAGGTAAACGTCTTTTGTTTGATGATCGGAGATCTTTTTAATATCCGTTCTCTTCACGTAGAACATTGATATCCGGTTTAAAGTAAGATTTTTCAGTGGATGGACACAGGCCAGACAACAGGACAATGCACACGTTCATTCGTATGTATACATATACATATATATATATACATGCAGAGACAAAAACGAAGCAGTACAGAAAGGTTCCCGAGCCATCTAATTTCCCCAAATCAGTATTCTGATGTTTTGTCATTGAAATGCTGAATTTTTGACGCCGGTAAGACCGAAAACGTTTAAGCAACAATTTGCATATATATATATATATATATATATATATATATATATATATATATATATATATATGTGTGTGTGTGTGTGTGTGTGTGTGTATGTGTGTGTGTGTATTAGTGTAAGTATGTGTGTATGTGTGTGTGCGTGCGCGCAAATATATAGAAAAATAGGAAAGAAAACGTTAGGATAATAATCAGAAGTTCTTTGAGAACTCTTATGTAGCGATGGAATCATATTTTTAAGAAGATAATTATATATATATATATATATATATATATATATATATATATATATATATATATAACCTTATAAATATAAGTAATTATACTCGTCCGGAAAAACCTTAGGTGTTTTGGCTTGTAATTGAACAAACCAATACCCAAGGAAAAATAAGGAATAAAAAAAGAAAGAACTAAGAACATGTAATTCAGGCGAAAACAATCGACCAGAATCAAAAAAAAAAAAACATCCGACACGAGTAATAGCAAAAATAACTAAGCGCTCAATACACTAAGTAGAGGAAATCTAAATACGAACCTAAAGAGCCATATATATATATATATATATATATATATATATATATATATATATATATATATATATATATATATATATATATATATATATATTAATGAATATACATATAGCTACGTTTGCAGTGCGACGTAAGTTTCGTTGTTCTATCAACACACCAGCCATGAAATATTGGTTATGATTTAAAAACTAAACAAAAATAATATATTAGGTCTCAAGGAAAGAACGCCAAATTACACGCAGATTCACGGCTCAAATTTAAAATAAGTTAAATATAATATTGGGATGTAAATACAGAAAATAGGGTGTAGGTAGGAGGCCATTATAATTTACATATATATATATATATATATATATATATATATATATATGTGTTTCATTGAATAATATAAACAAGCGTTGTCTATTTATTTTATGTAAATTCTTTTCATATCGTCTGATAAGCTAACATTACTATTAAACGAAGAAAGAAAATCACAATATTAATCCATATTTTTTAATCCAATCTAAGCTTTCGGCTTACATAAGCCATTATCAAAGATGACAGTTACTGTGCAATATATTAAACAATACACGGACAAGACAGTGATGATAGTCTGTTTCTGTTTATATGGATGATTTCCAAGCAACGATAAACACGTGCATATAAGACGCTGGAACGAAACACGCACGGCAGCTCATGACGTCACACATGACCACGCGAGAGTGAATTCGAGAAGAATTAAGTATGGGATGCCGTTGCTATAAACCAATGGCTTCTGTTACCAATTATAGACATTTAAGAATATTTGTGGAGATTTCATAATTTATATATATAATAAAAAAATTTTTTGTGTGGCGCGTTTTTCTTCGGATTAAATTTTTACGTAGTTGCGATTACATATACCCATGAAAAAAACGGGGAAAGATGACAATTTTCAACTTAATGTTTTTTTTTTAAATTCTAAAAAATCAATTTTTCTTCGAAATATTTTTCGTAAAATAATAGTGTACATAAGATATTTTATTTGTAAAAGTAATTTAAAGTTTCTCTAATTAAATAATCTGTTAGTTTTATTGCTTTTTTATTTTACGATCCAGAGTAAGTTTTAGGTTACTAGATTAGAAAAAAATGTTGATTTAAGTTTTTCAAAGACTTCTGCTTATAACTAACATTAACATCAATCTCAATAAGAAAAGAATTTCTCCAAAATTCATTAAATTAAATAAGTGGGTAACCGAAGAAAAAGAAACAAGATTTTCTAAAAAAAAAAACATTTCAAAAATAATTTCATTCATTTGTAAATAAGTCCTGAAAGTTTCATTAAAATGTAATAATTATTTGATTTTTGCAACTATTTACAAACCAATGTGTTTTTCACCCTGAAAAGACGCTAAAATTTACTACACTAATTTATGGTCACCAGCTGACGCAAGAAAAATAATTTAAACAATAATTTGAAAGTACTAAAAAGGATAGCAAAATGTAATTTAATATAAAAAAAAAATGATCTTTCTTATTAATGACATAAAAAATTTGTCTTTATTAAGTTTGGGGCATTTTTATATATGGTTATATTTTAGTGAATGTTTGCACACATACACACACGAACGCTCTCTCTCTCTCTCACACACACACACGAACGCTCTCTCTCTCTCACACACACACACACGAACGCTCTCTCTCTCTCTCACACACACGAACGCTCTCTCTCTCTCACACACACACACGAACGCTCTCTCTCTCTCTCTCACACACACACACGAACGCTCTCTCTCTCTCTCTCACACACATACACACGAACGCTCTCGCTCTCTCTCTCACACACACAAACGCTCTCTCTCTCTCACACACACACACGCACACACACACATATATATATATATATATGTTGGGCGGTGAATAAATTCAATATATATGAAATATCTATGAATAAATTATAAAATACAATAAAAAATTAAACAGATTGACCGCGTGCCGGTTCGTTTTAATTAAACTTGTTTGGTAAAAACTTGAAAGCTTATTGTAACTGCATATATATATATATATATATATATATATATATATATTAGAACTTGCAAAACTTGGGATGACCCATGCCCTTTGTGCCTCCATGAGAAACTACACATTAAGCTTCTAAACAATAAAAACCTATTAAACAACAGGTAAGAATTAACGGTTTTCTGCCGACACAACCGAACTTACGCTCTGAATAACTAGCTAAAAACACGCATACAATAAAATAAATTTTAAAATCCATAGCCCATATACATAGTTTTAATACCCTACAAAAACTGATAACCCTTTATGAAGTCGTCAAATAACAAACGTTACGGCTTTTTATATACACAAATCCCTTTCATAAAGAGATATAATAAAAGAATAAAATAAAAATAAATAAATCTCCGTAGACGCTCAAGCCAGACTATGCGAAAACTTCCTCCGTCGTAAATTTAGCCACACCCACCTTACCCTGACCCGGCATCTATGAAAATAACTCTATACTGATACAAATTATTAACACCCCTCCCCTGCCAATTCTGAACAATCCGCCCTTGATGTTACCATGGAAATTTTTGATTTCAATTCTGACCATACTATTAAAACTCGTAAATTTCAGAAATAAGTCATTCCCAAAAAAATTTCGCTTGAAGATGGAACAGAGCCTACTTTAACTCAAGTTAATTCAAATATTATTTTGAAGTTTTCGGCTCTTGTTTTGAAACATGAGACCTCTTATGTAGCGAGTTGGAATCATATTTTTAAATAAATAATTATATATATATATATGTATATATATATATATATATATATATATATATATATATATATATATATATATATAAGTGCACATTGACGTCAACACTTAGAGGCAACACTCTGTTTCATGCTAGACGCAATCGTCAGGCGTGACGATTGCGTTTACTTAAGACTATATTTCTTTATATATATATATATATATATATATGTGTGTGTGTGTGTGTGTGTGTGTGTGTGTGTATGTATGTATGTATGTATACGTGTGTGTGTAATATCCCTATATATACATATGTAATAGTGATAATATAATACGTAACGAAAATTGTATAAAACAGATACTGTTTAAATATCTTGATAAAAATTTAAATAATAAATTCTAATAAAAATTCTATATTTTAAACTTCAATTATATTATCTAATAATATATGTACATTTTTCTTTCTATTCATATACTGGGGGTAACAGCAAAATTATCCAAATCATGTAGCACCAAAATTGTCCAATTGTTAGATTATGGTTTGAACCGTTGTATTTTAGAAATGATGAAAGATATCTTACAGGAATTCCCCGAAGAATTTAAAACACTATTGAACTCTACTTTAAGCAATAAGAATGCATAATTATTCCCCAAGCTTAACAGAAGAATCGTAATGAATTCGATCTTAAACAAAAATGCCATGTTCATCATTAATTAATCACAGATAAGGATCGGAAGCTCATGAAGGATTGAATGAAATTTCAAATATATATTATTCCAGGATCCAACGGATTGACTTCGATCTTTACTAATTGATCTCTTTAGCTCTAAGCTGAAATGAGAGCCTCTTGCTGTTGTGATCTCCAGTTTTCTTCTCTACTGTTCCCTCTTTTTAAAATTTATTCACCAAGCTTTTGTTGATTCTTGAATGGACTTTGAAGATGGAAACCAAAGTGTGAATGTTGGTATGATCTTTTTTCTCTCACCATTGCTCAGTTGCGAAGACAGTGAGTCTGACACAAAACAATTATAATCTGTTCTCTTTTGAGCTGAATAACTCAAAGGCTTTTTCAGTGATTCATACGTAAATTGGTGTCACGATGGTTAAATATCGTATCTGAAAACCTGGAAGAAAGAAACTCTATTAGTGGTTCTTTAGATATTAAACATATTGTGGAATGGACAATTATGCGGTTACACAATTTGTACAATTGTACTGTTACACCCACTATATATATATATATATATATATTAAACATTTTGTGAGATGGTCAGTTATGCTGTTACAAGATTTGGATAATTTTCCTGATACAACATATATATATATATATATATATATATATATATATATATATATATATATATATATATATATATATATATATATATATGAAGAAAAATATACGGGAAAAAACAAACAAAAATCCTTATATGCAATAATGATGTTTATTAACCGAAAAAGCTTTATGGTTTATTGACCGAAACGTCCGACGTCGACATATTAACATTTAAACAGCATTATTGCATATAAGGATTTTTGTTTGTTTTTTCCCGTATATTTTTCTTCATACTGTCGGATCTATATCCATATGTTTGCTTATATATATATATATATATATATATATATATATATATATATATATATATATATATATATATATATATATATATATATATATATATATATATATATATATATATATATATATATATATATATATATATATATATATATATCCGAGTTACTGACGTCTTTCGCATAGTAAAAGCGTTAAAATTTCACTTCCGCTCAATTTACAAAGACGGCTTGCGTGTAGAATCTCTGACTGATGCCAAATGGGTCAGGTTTCGATCCCAGCTTAAATCAATCGGATGTCTAGCCACACTGATGACATGTGATACAACGAAACAGACTGTGGATGACTATGCTCTCGGAATAATTCGATTGATCTCTCGGACTGGAAGGGGTGATTTTATAAACAGTGGTTGCTGCTGCTAATGCACTGCTCTTCTACTTGAATCGAGCTCTCCTAGCTACTGACGTCATTCGCATGCTAAAACGTTAACATTTTCCTTCTGCTCTGCTGTGCGACGATAGCTTGTGGGTAGAATCTCTGATGGCCAAACTGCCAGGTTTCGATTCCGTCTTAAGGCAATCGGTTGTCTAATGATACAGAGAAACGGTCTGTCTGTAGATGACTATATTTCTTTTTTCTGTTCGAACAAGTGTTTTCTTTTTTACACACTCTGTGTTCAGAAAAGAAAACACTTGTTCGAACACAAGAAAAATTAAATGAAAAGCTTAAGAGCAGTACCTTGTCTGTCGTCTTTAATGAAACATACATTTTGTTCATATATATATATATATATATATATATATATATATATATATATATGCATATTCCGTTTTCTCCTTCCCTTTCTCCTTCACTCTCTTCTCTCTCTCTTTATAGATAGATAGATAGATAGATAGATAGATAGATAGATAGATAGATAGATAAACCTAGTGAGCCAGACAAACCTACCCAGGTTTCACCTAAGCGGATCATCAGGGAAAGCTGGCTAAAGAGGCAAAAGAGAAACAGCATATTTATAGGCGATAATCAAAGTCATACCACGTGACCAAAGAAAAAGAAAAAGAAGAAAAAAACACAAGAAAAAACAACACCGGTGGGTGGGGACTTTCATGTTTCTCGCTCTTTCTTTTTTTAAAACATTTTTTCCTTCGTCATTGATTTGATTATTGGCAAATCAAAAATTCGAAAGGTTTTTCGAAACGAGTATAGTTATATATACATATATATATATATATATCTTATGCAGTGTTACATTAGAACATGCACATATCCACTACAAAATTGTATATTTTTATTTCAACACCAAAAAAAGGAAAAACCTATTTTTAGACGTCTCATCAGGTAAGAAATTATGGTGTTACTAAAAATTTTATTCAGAAATACAGTTATGGGAGCAAATATCCCCCACTTCATAAAATGTCTTCTAGAATTTAAATGTAAAGATGAAAGAGAATCTAATGCATTAAGTGGTCGTGGGGGAACGAAAACGAAAAAAAGGGGCAAGAGAAAAGAAAGAGTCTTTGGTAAGAGGATGAGGTGATAAGCGCTTTGTAGTGGATATGTGCATATTCCAATGTAATACTGCATAAGATAAATAAATATTTATGGCTCTACTTTGTGTATTTAGCACTATTTTTAAATTAATGCTTTGAACGCTGTAATCCTACTGTTCGTTCTCCTACACTTTGATATATATATATATATATATATATATATATATAAAGAGAGAGAGAGAAAAGAGAGAAGGAGAAGGGCAAGGAAAAAACGGAATATGCATATAGAGAGATGACGGTGCGGATTATTGTAATTTTTATTGGTATGAGGTATAAGAGAGAATCACTGATCAGGGCCCCCGCCCCTTTCGGCTTTCTCTACCTATTTTCATCGAACACTTACGCTACTTTCGAGAGTGCTATGGACCTCCATTCACTCTGCTTTCTCTCAATGCCATATCACTGACATGCCGCCATGTTTGACAATGCGTGTATGTGAGAAGCATTTAGCAAACTGCTCTCCTCTAAGTACGACCCTCCAGTAATAAACGTAGATGTTGTTACACCCATTGTCAACCTCGACAGGAGGCCTCTACACAGAATTTGTACGCACGGCATTCATGCCACTGTTTCTTTGTGTAAGCAGTTTTATTGATTTCTCTTACATATTCTTAATATAAATTGGCGCGTCTGTCGCTTGCAAATTCAAGACCAGGCGGTACAATATCTGGCATCTAGACGTTTCCAAGAAAGTTGCTGACAATGGATTCTTTCAAATCGCTCAGTACATTCGTTTACTTGGAAAATCTAGATCATCTATGAAACAGCAATTTTGGATTTTATTCGGGTTCATGAATTTTTGGTATTATTTTGCTCGTTGTATTTTTAATATCAATATGGTATATAAATGTTGTATATTATTCTGGTATATATTTATTTTCCAAGCGTAGCTTAGATGTGGAACAAGTCTGAAAGTATGGGACACCCAGTGAGGATCGAACTCTTTACTGAGAACTAGCGAGACAAGCTTGCAAGCCAATACACAAAGGCAAAGTGCCCAGAGATTTCCTAAGAGTAGCCTAGATGTGGCCCAAGGCCGAATGTGTTGAGCACCGAGTGGTGATCGAACTCACTATTCAGTCGTAATTGATCTAGCGAGACAAACTTCCTAACCATTACACCACGTCGAAGTGTTCAAATGATTTTCTAAGCGTAGCCTAGATATGGCTCAAGGCCGAATGTGTTGAGCACCCAGTGAGAATCGAACTCTGTATTCAATTGATATATGTCTTTTTGATAAATATGCCGAACATACATTTTGTTCATATATATATATATATATATATATATATATATATATATATATATAGCCTTGAATGGCACCTGATCTACCACAGGAAGAAATGGCAACCTACTACGGGGAAAAAATCTGCCTCGTCTGTCATGTATCGAAACATGACCGCCCAACCGGGTATCTCACATAACTGACTGATGTTTTATTTGAATGTTGTTCATTAATTTTAAATATGATTCCGGTACATGTATTTTTGATATTATTGTGATACATGTATTTTAGATATTATTGTGATACATGTATTTTTGATATTATTGTGATACATGTATTTTTGATATTATTGTGATACATGTATTTTAGATATTATTGTGATACATGTATTTTTGATATTATTGTGATACATATATTTTAGATATTATTGTGATACATGTATTTTGATATTATTGTGATACATGTGTTTTAGATATTATTGTGATACATGTATTTTTGATATTATTGTGATACATATATTTTAGATATTATTGTGATACATGTTTTTTTGATATTATTGTGATACATGTATTTTTGATATGTGATACTTGTACATGTTTTTACTGTTATTCGTTTTTTTAGACAAATTTTCCCAGATGTTTTGGCGTAACCTTTAAGAACTCGTTCCGTGTTCTAATAGTCAAATGGTAAAATTCAGTGAACATTCCTATGAAAAGTGGCAGGGGTGAGGCGGACTGGTATATACAGAAAGCAAATTTTCGCTCTCTGTCCGGGAAAAGAACAGACAATTGGCAAACTCCTCATCATAAAAAGAATAAAATGCCGAGAACGCGAGAGACTCGATAACATATTACTTGATTACCTCTTCCATACTACCAGGGGTACGCGTACCCAGGTTTACCCAGAAAGATACAGCTGAAGCATTTGACACACAAATGCGTGTGCTCGCACACAATCTACTACGACCCATCAATTCCCAGATCCCAACATGCTGTCAAAACTCATTAACTATATCATTACTTCATATCTACCTACCAATTATAGAATTACATCATCTCAAGTATTTCTCCAAATCGTAAAAAAATTACAACCAAAAGAAGGTATATTAGCGTCACTAGACGTTGAAAATTTATTTACAAACGTCCCTGCCGATTAAATCATCAATATAATCCATAACTCTGTGTATAAAAATAATCCCATCCACTTCCATCCATCAAACCAAATATTCTCACAAAATTATTGCATGCCTCCACTAACAATGTCCTCTTCTAGGAACATAATGACAATATCTACATATATATATTGTCTGCTAATTTTTAACAAAATCCGTTCATACTCACGAATAACCTTCCGTGTATTGATGTTAAAGGGTGAGAGAAATGTGCTATAGCTGTTTAAATTTCTTTTATTTTCATTTCCCAAGTACTTTCGATCTTCTTCCAAGATCATCTTCAGGGATGCAAGTCGTACAAAAGTATTGTTGCACCTAGTTACAATCCAACTCATTCTACAAATGCAAGGATTCTTAAACGTTTTTCTAACGTGGTCCCTTTCGTCCTGCCCAACTCTGTTGACGTAATCTTAATATGTAGTCATCGGCAAGAGAAAAATCCCAATTATGCAAGTTACGAGTTAGGGATATAAACATCAAGTAGGTGTAGAAGTTTAAATATCTTGGAAGCTTTTTTTAATAGAGGAGGGGGAATTGTGGCACTGTGATTCTAAGACGCATTAGACTAGCAAAAGAAGCATTGCAAAAGCTACGCTTTGGTTAGAAACAGAGAAAATATTTCTGGATTGCTATGAGATATCCATCCTCTTCAATGGCAATAAATGTTGGATAAACAATATACAGATGTCATTGTGTTGATGGCCGACTTGGAAAGGAAACGGTACGGCCTCCCTAGACAGGGTGGTAGAAGAAAGCGTAAAAAAAACTAACAAGCAACTGTAAGAAGACAGAATGTATGGTCATCAGTAAGAGAAAAAACCCAATTATGCGAGTTACGAATTAGGGATATAAACATCAGGTAGGTGCAAAAATTTAAATATCTGCGAAGCGTTTCTTAATAGAGGAGGGGAAATTGTGACACTGAGATCCGAACACGCATTGGACGAGCAAAAGAAGCACCTCAAAAACTAAGCAAGATGCTGAAAAATGGAAAGATTTCGTTAGGAACAAAGAAAAAAGAGTGTTGGATTGTGATGTTATCCTTCCTCTTATATGGCTGTAAATGTTCGACAATTACCCGTAGGTTGGAGGAAAAGCTAGAGGCAACAGAAATGTGGTTCTACAGAAGGATACTGAGAATTCTATGGACGGAGATAGTAAGCAACAAGAAATTCATAATGAAAATGTCAACAGAAAGAACACTTCTACTTAAAGGCAGTTGTGTTGATGGCCGACTTGGAAAGGAAAGGAAATGGTACGCCCTTAGGAACAAAGAAAAAAGTGTTGGATTGTGATGTTATCCTTCCTCTTATATGGCTGTAAATGTTCGACAATTACCCGTAGGTTGGAGGAAAAGCTAGAGGCAACAGAAATGTGGTTCTACAGAAGGATACTGAGAATTCTATGGACGGAGCTAGTAAGTAACAAGAATGTCATAATGAAAATGTCAACAGAAAGAACACTTCTACTTAAAGTCAGGAAAAGACAGATGAGATTCTGTGAACGCATAATGAGGAAGGAGGGCTTGGAAAACTTAACCCTCACGAGGCATATTGGGGGCAACAGATATAGGGGAAGACAGCTTGTGTGAATGAATGGCAGAATGGGGTATAGGGATGGGGCATTAGCAAAGGCTGAAAAATTGTTAAGAAACACATTAGTTGATTAGTTGTGGAGAGCCATGATCGTCTCTCCTATTAGTTTTCATTTTATTTTTTCGTACTCCCTCTCTCTCTTTCTCTCTCTCTCTCATCTTGTTAATTCAACTACACGAATATACACACTCTCACTCTCTTTCTATAAATCTCTCACTATTTTACTCTCACTTCCTCTCTCTTTCTCTATTACTCTCTCTTTCTTTTTCTCTCACTCTCTTTTTTTAAACCTCTCTTTTTCTCTCTCCCACTTTCTCTCTCTCGCTTTCTCTCTCACATTCTCGCTGTTTC
>OZ010603.1:3908700-3916200 GCA_963932145.1 Acanthosepion lycidas
TAGTGAGGAGGTGTCAATAAAAGAACAGTATTCAGGAAAACAGAAGATGGCGAATGACATTGCATTTAAATTTGATGGGATTTTAAATGACAGAAAAAAATAAACCGGAAGATAGTTTACAGACGAGAAATGCAAGAAAAAGCACATTTAGAATGGAACTTACGGTTGCATCTAGCTAGTCCTACAATTAAAGAGGGAGACCCAGTTGTCATTCTAGTAATACGCTTAAATTCATGGTATGAGGAAAGATCACCAGAAAAATTTCCATTAATAAAAAAAGGCAGAGGGAAGCCATGTCATGACAGTGTGAAAGTGACTGATGGAGATGCTAAATCAGGATCGATTACATTGCAGACCGTTCTTCTGAGAATATCAAGATATGTAGCAGGAGTGTGGTAGAAAGATTAAATCATTTAAATCAGTAGACCTAGCAATTGATTCAATATAATCACTTCACTTCACGCCAGGGAAAAAATAATAAGTTCAATAAGGCGCAAAAAGATGCTCTCCTGGAGGTTAGCATCAGCCATGAGAATGGAAGGCGGGAAAAGTTCTCTATGGTGATTAAATGATAGCAGATTTGTTTGAGAGGCGTTGAAATTTACAGGTCATTTCTTGCTCCAATTAACAATTAATTGGAGGTCATTTTCAAGAGTAACTGCCAGTATTACGTTACTGGATCTATCAAGCTTACTATTCACACGAGATTAAAGACTTGTATCATCAGCATACATACCAAGTCGGGGACTGATGACATCGGGAAGATCGTTAATGAAAATAAGAAAAAACGTAGGTCCAAGGATAGGACCCTTTAATGTGAAATGTACTAAAATTATGTCCATTCAACATGACCTTCATTGCACGATTTGTTAAGAACGATTGGATTAAGCTAAATATTCGTACAGAGACAGCGTAGCCCTTGAGCTTGTGAAGAAGACCAGCGCCGCAGACAAAAAGGCCTTCGAGATATCTAAAGCCACAACCTTAGCCTCGCCGTTCTTCAGGAGCCCATTTCCTACGGATAATTGCGGTGATATCGTTAAATCCGCAAACCTTGTGGGAATCTAATTTGGAGATGATGCAGAAATCATGGACGAAATTGTGTGTCTATAACTCAGTTGAGATTCCGTTCTAGAGTGTGGGGCGGACATCAGACAAAGATACTCCTGAAGAGTTGAGAGTGGAGTCGGGATAGAATTTTCTGCTTTATCTGCAGTAGATGATAATACTTCAGACAGAATGAAGAGAGACGGGTTTGGTTTGGTTTGGTTTGTTTTGTTTTACTGCATATCAACGTCAATGGGTCATTTAATGCCGACAACTTTTTTTTTTCCTGGTAATATTTTTGCTTTCTCAAAAATCTATTTCAGTTAAGATTTTTTTCCTCAAAAACGTATTGCTGGTAATAGTTTTTTTGCTGGTAACATTTTTTTTTCTTCAAAAATTTATTTTTGGTAATGATTTTTTACAAAGTATTTCTGGTATAAAAACCCATTTTTACACTTTTATAATGCCTTTTACCTCAGTTTCTGGGTTTACTATTTGCCCATAGCTGGGACCCTAACAGGTGCTACCAACCCGGGTCAGGGCGGACCTGGGAACATCAGCAATTAAGAGGTGATTCCACGCTCCTCAAAGCCTCCTGATCAGAGGCCTTGCTGTTGGACGTTGTTTATCTGGTTACCCTGGACGCGGATGTAGTTCATCGTCATACCCAAGACGCCCCATTGTGGGCGGGGTCTTACCCCTCTGCAGAGGTACAGTCGGCGTATTCTACAGTTCCAACCGACAGGGTCAAGAGAGACGGGATTGATGATTTACTCCTGTTCTGCTCACTCTTAAAAAACAATCAGTAATTAGACCTCTACTTGTGAAATACAATATGGTGCCTCATTCTGTCATCGAATAACGACTTTGCTTCGTTGAGGACAAGCAAACACTCATTATGAGCAGATATAAGTTGAATTTCTTTAAATTTTAATGTGTTCGGAATGTAATTATATCTTACCAGAAAGGAAAAAAATTAAATGTAAGTTATATTTATTTAATTATTATTATAAAAAATGTCATCGTCTCCATTTTCAACAACTACAGTCCAGCGAGAAAGCAACGTTTCGATTCTAAATTTAAAGAAATCTTTCCACATAAAATTAATTTGAAACGCTATTTTAAACTACTTTGTTACTGAATATACTGTCACTAATGAAACAAATAAAAATCCGTAGATGCTAAACCTAGTAAGTCAGTAAGGAAGATGTGGAAGAACCTTTTATCATAAGAATCTTACTTTTCTTGGGTTTGTGTTGCGGGGTCTGGAAATGTGCGCATTTTTTGTTTAGCGTCCTTAAACTCAAATATTTCGACAAACTAATAACATGGGTCGGCAAAGATAGGTTTTCCTTGCCTTTATTCATATTGCCCTTTTAAAGATATACTCGATCTGAAATGTTTACATATTTAGTGGATATACAATGCCGGGTTTAAATGAAACTCTTAATTCCTTAATTTAATTGTCTACATAATTAATTAATTTAATTGTCTACGTAACGTCAATTTCTAATACAGACACTTGAATTCTTTTTTCTGACGCGTTTCGGCTTTTAGGACTTCATCAGACTAAATTTGTTATGATGGTGCGATTACACATGTCCATGAACGAGGGATGCTGAGAAATTTTTTTTTTCTTTTTCTTTCCATCACTTTTGTTAGTATACCGGGTGTAACAGCAAAATTGTCCAATTGTTCGATTAAGATTTGAACCGTTGTATCTTAGAAATGATTAAAGATATCTTACTGGAATAATCCGTCGTTTTTATAACAATATTGGTCTCAACTTTGATCAATAAAAATATATTTATCTCTAAGTTGTAATGATGATCCCTCTTGCTGTTGTGACCTCCAGTTTTCCCCTCTACTGCCCCCTCTTTTTAAAACTTATTCATCATTCTCTTGATGGTTCTCGAATGAACTTTGAAGATGGAAGCCGGAGTATGAATGTTCGTACCATTACTGAAGGTCTAAATTATCTTTTTCGCTTCACCATTACTCATTTGGAAGACATACATGGGTTGAGACAAAATGATTTTAACCTGTTCTATTTCTAACTGAATAACTCAAAGGGCTTTTCAGTGATTCTTACGACAAATAGTGTCAACATGGCTAAAGGTCTTATCTGAAAACCTGGGAAAAATGAAACTCGAAATGTTTAATATCTAAAAATCTACTAAACTAGTTGAGTTTCTTTTACCCAGCAAAATTGTCCAAATCGTGTAACAGGATGCGATAATTGTCCATTCCACATAATCTTTAATATCTAAAAAGCCAACAAACTAATTGTGGGATGGGCAACACGATTTGGACAGTTTTGCTATTATACTCGGTATATTCCGCACTGTGATAATAGAAGGTCTGCCAAGATTGGTGAAATATTGTAAGAGCCAGGTCGTAAATAGATATATGAATAAAGACAAAAGGAAAACTTATCTTAACCGACGCGTTTCGTACTCAGTAAGTTTTCCCTTTTGTCATTATTCATATTGTTCTTTTACAGATATATGCCGGAAATTTTCAGACAATGTCATCGATCGTAAAAAAAAAAAAAAGAAGTAAAATACTAAAGAAGGATACAAAAACAACATTGAAAGAAATAAAACGAATGACAAACAATGAGTTTGAAGACATTGCCGGAGACAATCGATGATCAGATTAAAATTTCGTCTGTTTTCGCCAAATTGATCACAGACATTTGGAGACACAGACACGGAACGGAACGGACAGAATTCATCAAAAGGCGAAAGAATTAAAAAGAAGGAAATCAGCGTTCTCGGATAAAGTTTATAGAATTCTGCCAATGCTCCTTCTACAGATCGTAAGTTTTTTGGGGGGTGATACCATGAATTTTTTTTTTGCTAAAATCGTTTTTTTTTTCATACTTTTTTTTTTATTTTTCTTCATCTTCGCATTTTATCTTTCTGTCTTTTAACCTTTTTCTTCTTAACCTGAATATTCCCCCTTTATTTCATTTCTTTTTTGAAAGTAGTCATTCTTTCCATTTTATATTAATATATTTCAATCTTTTTCCATTACAATTCAAAACACTTCTTTTCCCATCTTTCTCTTTCTTTTCTTTTTCATTTCCATCTTTCTCTTTTTTTTTCCTAGCCTCTCTATCTTCCTCCCTTTTCCTTTTGAACCTCGTTTCTTTATCTTCCTCGATTTTGTTTTTGTACAACGACTCTCTATCTTCCTCTCTTTTCCTTTTGAACCTTGTGCCTCTATATTCCCCTCTTTTCCATTTGAACCTCGTTTCTCTATCTTCCTCTCGTTTCCTTTTGAAACACGACTCTCTGTATTGCTCTTTTTTCTTTTTGAACCTCGTCTGTCTTTCGTCCTCTCTTTTCCTTTTGAACATCGTCTCTCTATCTTCCTCTCTTTTCCTTTTGAACCTCGTCTCTCTATATTCCTCTCTTTCCTTTTGAACCTCGTCTCTCTTTCTCTCTTTTCATTTTGAACCTCGGCTCTCTATTTTCCTCTCTTTTCCTTTTGAACCTCGTCTCTCTATCTTCCTCTCTTTTCCTTTTGAACGTCGTCTTTCTATTCTTTTGAACCTCGTCTCTCTATCTTTCTCCCTTTTTTTCTTTTGAACCTTGGCTCTCTATTTTCCTCTCTTTTCATTTTGAACCTCGTCTCTCTATCTTCCTCTCTTTTTCTTTTAAACCTCGTCTCTCTGTCTACCTTTTTTTTCATTTTGAACCTCGTCTCTCTATCTTCCTCTCTTTTCCTTTTAAACCTCGTCTCTCTATCTTCCTCTCTTTTCCTTTTGTACCTCGTCTCTCTATCGTCCTCTCTTTTTCTTTTGAACGTCGTCTTTCTATCTTTCTCCCTTTTTTCTTTTGAACCTCGACTCTCTATTTTCCTCTCTTTTACTTTTGAATGCCGTCTCTCTATCTTTCTCTTTTATTCTTTTGAACGTCGTCTTTCTATCGGCCTCTATTTTGCTTTTGAACCTCGTCTCTCTGTCTTCCTCCCATTTTCTTTAGTATATTCTGTCTCTATTTTCCTCTCTTTTCCTTTTTATTCATCTTATTTCTTTCTCTTTTGTGAGCATTTATTTGGCTCTAAATGTTTGGTAAATTTCTTTCGTCTTGCACATATCTGCAAGTTTTTGGCACCTGGATGAGACGAAAATAATGATAGTTGTGTAAATGACTACCCCACGACGAGACACTTCTGAGCCCATATAAATAGGCAGATCAAATAAATACCAGTGAATGTAGATTCCTAACACTTGATCCCTGGCAAGAAGAGCCTTATCTTCACCTAGTCTGGCACAAGCCTATTGCGAGACCGTTTGAGATATTACTTCTTCCTTATTTTTGTACATTATCCTCTGCCTTTTGTCTAGAAATATAACAACTGTTCTGATAAACATTCCTTTTTCGTACTTCGATTACATGAAATTATGCGCTCAGTACTAGATTGGCAGTTAGTTCTCATTTTGTTGTTGAATTTGCTGAATGTAACTGTAAGTTGTATTCTAATAGTTTCTTCTCTCGTACTTCTCGCTTGTGGGACGTTTTGCTTTCCTGTTATCTGCAATCTATAAAAACTTAAATGCAACGCCAATACCCGTCTTCTGTCTCCCTGAATCTGGATTTGTTTGCTCTAGTTTCTCTTCAGATATTTTTCTCGGTTACTAACATTCCATTTCTTTAATTTTTAGTAACCGCTTGTGTCCTCCTGGTTTTATCGTCTAGCCTGGGGTGAAATGATTAAAAACAATTCAGTCTCAAAAACAGTTTTTCATCATTGACTAATTTATCGTTTCATTATTAATTTACATTGTCATGTCCGTTGCTGATATGTGATTAATGATGGTGAACTGTAAAGCACAATTTCGATTATTCAAAAAAAAGTTTATGGCAGAATTGAAGGCTTCGTAAGCACAAAAGCTGAAATCTAATGACTTTGTTTTTTTGCTTTATATTGGTCTAAAAGCGGCTGTGAGTCATGAGGAATTCGCGTTGTTTTGACTTTGCAAATATTCCAGTGATTTGGGACAATTTTTTTAAAATACTGGCAGTTTTGGGGATCACAAACAAATTCAGAACAGATTTCAGTGGGAATTTTCAGTAATGCAAAAGTCTTTTGTTTATATATATATATATATATATATATATATGATATATATATATATGATATATATATATATATATATATATATATATATATATATATATATATATATATATATATATATATATATTAAGATATTTTTATGTTTATACATTCTTTTTATAGATACAAATATTGTTTATAATGTGTGACATATATATATATATATATATATATATATATAATGTGGATTTTGTTTATGAATTCGACAGATTTTTCTCAATTTAAACACTATTTTTTACGGATACCCATATTTCAGTAGACGATCCGTTTATTTATTAAACAGTATATTTATTTTCGTCTGCCGGCCTGAATATGCGAGAAATTTTATAAAAAAAAAAAAAAAAAATGGAATACGCGTTCTACGGCAGGATTCGAAACTGCATCGCCTGAGCCGACCGAAACGCCGTTAAATCCATCGTGGTTTAGACCGGCTCGACCACGAAGAACTTTTACCGACCAACGTATGCGTATCCCCTAAAAAGATCGTCCAAACGTATATATATGTGTATATAGTACTTATATATGTGTGTGTATGTGTATGTGTGTGAGTGTATATATATATATATATATGTGTGTGTGTGTGTATGTGTGTGTGTGTGTCTGTGTGTGTGTTGTGTGTGTGCGTATATATATATATATATATATATGTGTGTGTGTGTATATGTTTGTGTGAATGTGTGTGTATGCATGTATGTGGGGGTGTCTGTGTGTTTGCTGGTGTGTGTGTATATATATATATGTATGAATATATGTATATATATATATATAAATATATATATATATATATATATAAATATATATATATATACATATATATATATTTATATATATATATAAATATATATATATATATATATACATATATATATATATTTATATATATATATATATATATATATATATATATATATACATATATATATTTATATATATATATATGTATATATATATATATATATATGTATACATATGTGTGTGTTTATGTGTGTGTATGCCTGTATGTGGGGGTGTCTGTATGTGCGTGCGTTTGCTCTGTCTTGGTCATTTACATATTGGGCACTGTTTAATATAACAGATTTAGCTGTCTGTCTTTTGATTATCCCGTTCCGTTTTCCCCACCCACTTATTTTGTGGGTTGCTTTATTCATTGTGTTTTTTATTTTATTTTAGTTATTTTCTTTTCTTTTGCCTCTTCGCAGGTTTTTCGTTGGTGAATATAAAAATGGACTTCAACGCCATCATCTTTTGTTTTTACTCTTTTATTTTATTTTGTCGCTTGAGATGTTTTGTATTTTTCTAGTCGATATTTCAGACTCAAACATT
>OZ010603.1:3921200-3922591 GCA_963932145.1 Acanthosepion lycidas
TAAATTAAAATTAAAAAAGTGAACGGCCTTTCTTCTCTTTCTGTGGTTCACATTTGCTAACATCGCCAGAAGTAATCGAAAGTTGCTGCATCTGAGTTACTTTTATTTACTTCGGGGTTAATTCACGCCACCTCCGCCGCCATCACCACCACCACTACCACCTGATCGCCCCATACACACCCACGCACTACTCTACCAAGCAGTATATAATCCGATCTACTTGTCAGCGAAACAAAATGTCGTTGAGGAACAAAGTGACCGAGATGGATTTTATTTGTTGTACGGTTGTCTGAATAACGGGTGAGAAAGAAAGAAAGAAAGAAAGAAAGAATGGATGAATGAATTTAAACATAGAAACAAGAGAAAAGGTTTTGCAAGAAAGACAGTTTGTAAAGAAAGAAGGAAGGAAGGAAGGAATAAAGGAGGAAAGAAGAAAGAAGGAAAGAGGGAAGGAAGGTTGGAAAGAAAGAAAGAAAGAAAGAAAGGAAGGAAGAAAGAAAGAAAGGAAGAAAGAAAGGAGGAATGATTGAATGAATGAATGAATGAGTGAATTTAAACATAGAAACAAAAGAAAAAGGTTTTGGAAGAAAAACGGTTTGTAAAGAAGGAGGGAGGAAGGGAGGAACGAAGGAAGGAAAGGAAGGAAGGAAGGAGGAAAGGCAGGAAGGAAGGGAAGGATGGAGGAAAGGAAGGAAGGAAGGAAGGAATTTGCAATGACAAAAAAAATCAAAAAGGTAAAACTGAGAGAAGAGAAAAAAAGGTAAAAAATGAAAGAAAAAATGAAAGAAAGGAATGTTATTAAGCAAGGAATGAAGGAATTAGAATGATGGGAGGCGATGAATGATTTTTTAAAGACAAATATGATATGAATGCGACCGAATATAATTTTTGTTTACATAGAAATGAAAAAATGTCAAAATGTGTTATTGTTATTGTTGGACTGAAAAGATTTGGGAAAAGAAAGAAGATTGTTTACTTACGAGAGTTACACGGAGATATGTCCCCGAACTAGAGAGGCAGATTGAAAGATATGTACACACAAGAATCTCTCTCTCTCTCTCTCTCTCTATATATATATATATATATATATATATATATATATATATATATATATATACCAAACATCATATTTATAAAATAAAATCATAAGTGTGAGGTAATTATCTGTACTCACTACTTAGTGGTAATGATGAGTGAAATCTGTTTGTTAATAACTAAAAAAATTTCCCTTATAGACAGACAAATAGATAGATAGATAGATAGATAGATAGATATAGATAGATAGATAGATAGATAGATAGATAGATATGAACAGATTTTCTTGAGCAATTGTATAAAAAGATTTTTTAAATTTCACTCAGCGTAGCACTGGCTGCTCAGTCACTGATCAT
>OZ010603.1:3922791-3925291 GCA_963932145.1 Acanthosepion lycidas
GACTGCACAGTATAGTAGGATTATTTGGGTACCGTCAGTGAGAAAAAAAAAAGAGTACTATTCACTCCGGCAGAAATTTGGAAACGACATGCTTTACTGCTTCGCATTCGCACCGGAAGATCCAATTCGGATATTTCAGAATGTTTGGGGGTCAATCAGAGGAGAGCGCAGAGGACTCTGTGAGAGATTTATGAGTCTAATGTGATCACGAAGGTGCGGCAGCTCAGAAAATTCACTCTGTTCGTACTGATAAGAAAAGATCTCTCGGCTACTGAATGACCCTATTTCTGACAACAGGATTCTGCACCATACCACACATGCAAAAGAGCCCCGTCATGTCTGCCAGATAATTTCTGCGACTACACCTCCTTACATAACTTTCCAGGCTGAAACCTCCTTGATTATTACGTTTGGGGCTCAGTTGATCGAAATACCAACAAAACTAACTCATAACACGAAAGATGAACTGAAGACAAGGATTATGACAGCATTCACCAACTTAAACAAGGAGACCGTCCAGAAGTGTTGCAGGAGATTATGAAGTCGTCTGAAAGCCGTGATTGAAATCAATGGCGATTTTAGTGAATAAATTTACTCGTTAGTATTTCAAGATAATTTTGTGTTATTTTGGTAAGCGTATCTGTTAAAAGAAGATGTCATTTTTATTTTGATTTTTGCGTCAATTAGACGGCAATTTATATATCGCACCCTACATCAAAACCTTCCACAGCGATCGATAAAGGTAATAAAAGGTTGGTGCACTATCAGATGAATATGGTGTATGTTATTCTGGCTGCAAGCTAGCTAAAGTTGTCGTAGAGGTGAAAAAAACATTTTCCTTGGTGACGAAAGTAAGACGCTATTAGAGCGAACTTTTATAGACGTGTTGGCAGCTGCTGGACGTAAATGTGCCTTTAGTGTTTCAGAGCGTGTTGAAGCAAATGGCAATTTTATTGAGTAAATTCACTCTTTACTATTTCAATATATTTTGGCGTAATTTTGGAAAATATATGAATTAAAATGAGATGTCAGTGTCATCTGTATTTTTATGTAATTTTGACGACAATTTATCAATCGCGCGCACACACGCACGCGCATATATATATATATCTATATATATATATATATATATATATATATATATATATTATGTTTATATGTTGTTTTTATAGATACAAATATTTAAGTAAATGCTCTGTTTATAATAAACAGTATTAACGACATTTACCGGCTTCTGTGACTAAATCGGTAAAGCACGTCAAGCTATATGATAGTTCCGTGCAGGATACAGGTTCGATTCCTGTCAGAGGAGGAATAAAAATGTCTTAATATATATATATATATATATATATGTCCTCCTTGGAATTACTTAATCTGTACATTGAGTCCTAGCTGGATTCTATCCTCTTGGAATTTTATATATATATATATATATATATATATAATGAAATTCACAATGTCCGACTAATATATTAAGACATTTTTATGTTTATGCATTGTTTTTATAGATACAAATATTTAAGTAAATGCTCTGTTTATAATAAACAGAATTAAACAACATTTACCGGCCTGAATGTCTGAGAAATTTTACCTAAATATTTGTATCTATAAAAAGAATCTATAAACATAAAAATATCTTAATATATATATATATATATATATATATATATATATATATATATATATCCAACAAGGATAGATAGATGGATATCCTCCTTGGATATATATATATATATATATATATATATATATATATATATATATATATATAATTATTTATTTAAAAATATGATTCCAACACGCTACATAAGAGGCCTTATGTTTCAAAACAAGAGCCGAAAACTTCAATATAATTATTTGAATTAAATTGAATTAAAGTAAGCTCTGTTCCATCTTCAAGCGAAATTTTTTGCGGAATAACTTATTTCTGAAATTTACGTGTTTTAATAGTATATTCACAATTGAAATCAAAATTTCCATGGTAACAGCCAGGGCGAATTTTTTAAAATAGGTAGGAGTGTTGAGTGTTAATAATTTGTATCAGTATAGAGTTACTTTCATAGATGTCAAGTCAGGGTAAGGTGCGGGTGTCTAAATTTAAAACGGAAGATGTTTTCGCCTAGTCTGGTTTACGTGTCTATGGAGATTTATTTTTATTTTTTTTATTTATGAAAGGGATTTGTGCATATAAAAACTGCCGTAACATTTGTTTTTTGACGACTTCATAAAGGGTTATCTTTTTTTGTAAGGTATTTAAACTATTTATTTGGGCTATAGATTATAAAAGTTATTTTATTGTATGCTTGTTTTTAGCTAATTATTCAGTGCATGAATCTGATGATGTCGACAAAAAGCCGTTAACTCATGTCTATTGTTTAATAGACTTTTATTATTTAGAAATTTAATAATGTGCAGTTTCTCATGGAGGCACAAAGGGCATGGGTCATCCCAAGTTTTAACAAGTTCTAGTCCTATTTATAATTTTCCATTTTACTTTAGG
>OZ010603.1:3930291-3955291 GCA_963932145.1 Acanthosepion lycidas
TTAAAAAGTGTACATAATAGCTGATCTCAGAAATATAGACAGATATCAAATGACACCTGACTTGGAAGTCATGTGTTTGGTGTCTCTAGCTTTTAAAAATAGAGACTTTTAAACATTAAAAATAATTCATAAATTGCTGTTCTCTTAACTTATGACGTATCTAGTAATATTTCAGTTTAAATTTGTCCACCCGGGGTTACTGGCTTAGACGTCCCGTTTGTAATGCGTTTGTTTATTTACTGTAAAAGTACGATTTACAATTATTGTCTATTTTTAATTTGATGCATGAAATTCTGTTATAATTCTGTATATGTTTTAATAATTTGCATGTACTTTTATACATACATTATATATAATATTTGTCCTAATATCTGCTCAATGTGGCGTGGACGCTACTCCAAGCCACTTTTGATAACAGGCGAAAAAGTCAGCTAAAATTCCATCGTCGCTTCTGTTTTTAGTTTGTTTTTATTTTTAATTGTTTTTGTTGTTTAGTTTTTTGCATAAATCAAAACACGAGAGCAAATTTTTATAAATTGGCGTAAAATTCTTCTTTTTAATATTGCCTGATTCTCCATTTGAATATTTTAAAAATATATTTTATGCTAAAAATTTAATATTTCAAAAATTTATTTTTTTTTGGAAATTTAATATTTTACAAAATGTATTTTTGTTGAACATTTACCGCCTAGACTGAATAAATCCCTTGCATATAGTTTTGTTGAAAATTTAATATTTTAAATATATTTTGTGTTGAAAATTTAATATTTCAAAATTTTTTTGTTAACGATTTAATGCCTAGACTGAATAAATCCCTTGCATATATTTTTTGTTGAAAATTAAAATTTTAAAAATATATTTTTTGTTGAAAAATGAATATTTTAAGAATACATTTTTTGTTGAATATTTAATGTTTTAATTTTTTTCTTGACCGTTTTATGCCTAGACTGAATGAATCACTTGCATATATTTTTTGTTGAAAATTTAATATTTTAGAAATATATTTTTTGCTGAAAAATTAATATTTCTAAAATTTTAATATTTAAATTTTTTTCTGTTGACCATTTACTGCCTCGAGTGAACAAATTGCTCGCACCCAGCCCCAAATGTTGATCTGCAAGTTTTGTTTACGTGTAAAAATGTCTGGCAATAAAGTTTACATTTTCTGAAAGACTTCGAAGAATTATACGGGATTTTGGAAAGAACTTGCTGTAGAAAATTCCTTACCATTCGCAACACGAAGCAGCAGTCATAATCACTCTCGTAACGTGTTTATTTCTGGATGTACAGATTGCAGATTGCCCTGGGGACCTTGGTGTCGGTGGCACGTGACCTCAACACAACGTGTCTTTCCTTCACCCTTTTTTTGTGTAGTTTTGGTAAAAGTATCAGTTCGAATTTCTTGGCGTTCTGTCAAATCATCAGTCATCTTGAGCTTGCCCCTTAGCATTCCTGGAAGGCATGAGACAAGAAATGGAGCAATTGAAAAAGAAGTTGACGTGACCTTACACTTTTACCCCAGTGCTTCAACTGACCTGTTAATACATTTCAAGAGCCTTTCTCAGCATTTCTTTTTCTCAATGAAAATCTTTTACGAAAATTGCTTCTATAAAGACTTTTTGTTTCTTTTTTGTTTCATGTTATTGAGTTCGCTCTGCTGTGTTTCGTAATAGAAGTTGAAATATTTTTTTTTTTGAGATTTGAACGCCTTTCTTTAAAAATAACCAAACGTGGGCAAAAATGAAAGCGCCTTCTAGTGAGTAACTGTTAGACTATAAGTACTGGTTAGGGATTTCGATTATTAATGTCTCGTATTAACCTAAGTAAATAATATAAAGTACTTCGGCGTGGGATAATGTTTAACGAATTACTTCGGTTGACTGTTAATGCTGAGCTAGTTTCTAATTGGGTGCGCCATACTCGTGGCCTTGTGCCCCCCAAGCTAGTCTTAGTAAATAACACAAGCAATTCGGTGTAAGATAACGGTAGGCGAGCTAGTCTGGGTGACCATTACAACTATGAAATGACATCCATCCACACTGAATGCTATATTCTCTTTTCACCCACTGATGACCACTGACGCCCTTCAAAGGTCAATGTGTTAAAGTTCTAGAACCTATAATTAAACCAAATTAATACACAATCTTTTTTTTTTATATAAACCTAAAATTTATACATGTATTTTTATTAACCGATAACAATAATCGACTTTTATTTCCGACCCAAATGTTGTTGGGCAATGGGGCACATGTTTCTGCGCTATTTTTTTCACGCTGAATCTGAAAACCAACTCCATTTTTCCCCATCGCGTCCCGTTTTCTCAGTACAGATAATTCCTATTTCGCTTAAAATAGGCCAAAATGCCTAATTTGCAGGGATATGCCATGCCTTAAATATGCGAGTGACATAGTTGCAATATTTCGTTTCATGTTAAAATGTGTTGAGGGGCACTCCCCTTTTTACAGAAATGGACTCACCCAGTATATATATATATATATACACTACGGCTACGTGAAGCCCCGAGAGAGCAAGACCGAAGTCTCGAGTCGAGTCCAGAGTGACAGAGTAAAAAGTTGTAGGTAACCGGAAGAGTGAGGGTGAGGTAATAGCGTTGTAGGAGTCACTGTGAGCGAGCACGTAGGCTCAGTAAGAAGTTATACAGCGATACTTCAATACCAAGGACTGTATATATATATTGCTACTAACCCGTATTCCTGGAACTACTAACCTGCATTACTAATTTGTATTATGACGTTAATACATTATTTTCATATATTCATTCCTGGCGTTTGTTATTTATTGGTACCTGATTTTAACCGGGAATCCACAACAAAATGATTTATCATTCAAGAAAACATCTCCAAATAACTTTCAAAATGAATTCTAAACTATTTAAGCTCAGATAAGCTTACCTGAAAATGCTTGATTTTATGAGAGATATCTCACTGGAAAATGTTCTTGTGTCCTCCATGTTCTTAGCTTAGTTAAAACTTTGTGATTTGTGTTTCTTCTCTATTTTTCATAGAAGAAGTTCTTTAGAAGTCAACAGTGAATTTAGTTTTTATTAGTAGTTTTCACTTTAAGCTTGAAACCGTCGTAAGATTTTATCATATCACTTGAATTTACGGAGGTCTGTTATTGTCAGTCTCTGTATAACATGCATAGGAACATCAATAAATGAGGGTTGTTAGGGTGTTGGCAGGGCGTATTTGAGACTAGCAAGAGATGAAATTTCTTTATCAGAGCTTAAAATAACCGCCAAACACCAGATAGGCATAGCCAACTAGGCACTTTGCAGATGAGATGTAAACATGATGGCTGATTTCTGCTGGAGCATCAAAAGATATCACCCTTTTCAAAAGCATCGTAGAGTTTCCAAGAAGAGAAGAATTATACATTTGGATAGGCAAAAATGAATGTATTTTTCATTCCTTTGTATCTTGGTTTTGATTAAAAAATTGATGACATATATTTGCCTTAATTTAATTCTGTGTGAGATTTTTCTGGAAATTTTTTCTGAACTGAAAATACTGGAAATATTTTTTTTAAGTTATTGGCATACTTTTTTCTTTTATGATAAGTTATTCTAGCCTAAAAATGTTATAGATTGGCCCTGGCATGTTGCTGTTAAATGGATATTTTGGCCTATTTGAAGAAAAATAGAAATTATCTGTAATGAGAAAACGTGATGTGATGGGAAAAAATGGATTTGATTTTCAGATCCAGAGTGAAAAAAATAGCCCAGAAACATGTGTCCATTGTCTAAAAACATTTGGGGTCGAAAAAAAAATGTCAACCGGTGTAATCAGTCTCCAGGTGGATCAGTACATAGACGGGGGTTCACTTGGAATCATCGGGTGCTGTAAGCAACGTCCTACAATCTCAGATATGTTTCGGCTTTAAATAAACCTGCAAAAGGGTTGGTAAGCCGTAAAAATAAACTAATCAATCAACAACATAGGACAGAGTGATGTCAGTTTGATGAAATCCCATCTAGTACACATAAGCGCATACAGGCAAAAACAGTCGAATTCCACCGTTTCTTAACACAGGTATTGAGACGTGCCTCTGGGTATATCACATGCAGTTCGGGGGTGCTGCTTGAGGAATGATTCCTAATGGTCATTCCTCAATTTATGCTGTCTGTTCTGAAAACAAAATACGATTATGGTCGTAATCTCACGACCCTTCTTTTTTTTATCTGGGTGTTGTCACGTTCAGTAAATTTCCAGGTTTGAATTGTATTTCTGGCTAATTTTATTATTAATCAGAATTAGAATTTTCAGCTATTTTCCATAAAATGGGGGAAGATAACATTTAGTTGTAGCAGATGATCACATTTTAAGATTGTCGAAAAAATATCATGTTATGATGTTGTGTAAAAGTGGGATTTTTTTTTTCTTTTAGGATAATTTATTCTAACATGAAAACGTTTAAGGTTGGTTCTACTTCACCCTGGCATATCACTGTTAAATGGGTATTTTGGCCTATTTTAAGAAAAATATAAATTATCTGGACTTGATTTTCAGATTCAGCCCAGAAACATGTGTCTATTGCCCAACAACATTTGTGTAAAAAAAATGTCGACCGATGTAATTAATAGGAGATTTCATTTTTAGATTTATTTTATAAAAACCAATAATTTTGTTTTTTAGAAATTTGTATCCGTCCTCCTGTATGACAGCAAGTGCTGGACAATCAAAGATGAAGAGGAAACTTGAAGTAACTGAAATGTGGTTCTATAAAAGGATTCTGAGGATACCATGGACGGAACAACGAGGAAGTTTTGGAGAAAATAGAAACAAAAATGAAACAAATACTTAACATCAGAAAAAGTTGAGTTTTCTGGGTTATATAACGTTAGAAGGAGGGGTTGAGAAATCACATACACACGGGACAGAAAGAGGGAAAGAGGGTCATAAAAAAACAACTTGTAGTGAATCTAAGAAGGATGCGTGAATATTTAAGATTGTGCTGCAAATAAAATATGCAATATCCACAAACATAAATTATAAGAAATGGCCAAATTGTAACGATATTCAATCACGATAAAAATACATGTTTGAAACAATAGACTAAATTTTATATACACAATTTACAATTTCTTTGTTTGTAATGATGTGTGTAAAAGTATAAAGGAAAAGTTATTTGCTGTTTCGGAAATGTTCAATGTCTAAAAAGTTGTCTGCCTTTGATTGAAAGGTTGAATTTAACTTAGACAAAATATTTTTCTATGAAAGATATTAAGTGAAAAAGTTTGTTGTATGAATTTTTCTAATCTTTCATAAAGAAAGTTTGTTTCTTTGGCGGCAATTTTGACACATAATTCCCTTGTGTATCTTTGCGTGTCTGAGTCTCAAAATGTGATGAAAATTCGTTTGCTGTTTCTATTTATAGCTTTTTTAACAACAAAATCGGCTCCAATGGCTTGGTAGCTTGTTGCGAATTTTTCTGAGAAATGCGTAGGCGAATGTTGTGTTTTTTTATTTTTTTAGCCAATAGGATTTCTTGAAACATTTGAATTAGGGATGAATTTGAGAAAGAATTTTTTTATGTCAGTTGAGCCTACTTTTGCACAAATTTTGACTGTTTTGTTATGGAAATTTTTCGAAGCTTATTGGGTAAGAAAATGCCGACCGGTGTAATTAATAGGAGATTTCATTTTTAGATTTATTTTATAAAAACGTATAATTTTGTTTTTTTAGAAACTTGTATCCGTCCCCCTGTATGACAGTGAGTGCTGGACAATCAAAGATGAAGAGGAGACTTAACAACCAATGAAATTCAAGAAAACGTTTGAAAATTTAAATGAGGGTTACTAAAAACTCATAATCTTCTTAGTGGGCGTGAGTAAATTTCTTGTGGAACAGGCCTTGAGAGAAATAACAGAAAGACAAAGTTTATTAAGAGCTGCAAGGGACAGGAAGTTGTGGAGAGACATGATCGCCTACATGACACATAAAGAAGAATTAAAGGCAAATATTGTTAGAAATCTATACCGTATCGTGTGAGTTTTTATTATCAGTTTTTTACGTCCAAAATAGGAGATCGCACTATACACAGGTAATTTTGGGGGAAAGAGGTTAAAAGTCAAGCCAGTTGCACTATGCGTAGTTAATTATTTCGGGGATGGGGGTTTAAAATTCATGGGTCCCACTCTGCATGGATTCGACTTATAAACGAGTATATACGGCAATTAATACCGTATGTTTTAAAAAATCTGTAATTAACAGCGGCATTTTACATTGAACATTTATGCCGAATTTATAAATGTGTCCATGAGTCTATTTATCACTACGAGTTTTTTTTTTCTCTTACAGTGACGTTCACCCTGTACATAGCCTGGGAGCCACTCGAGGTAGAAGGCTACAGAGTAAGAGGCATATTTTATGCAGATGTTTAGGGAAGAACACGGTTAAATCTAGACTTGAACAGATTACAATTGTAATGATCACCACAATATTCTCTTAGGAGTCAGTTCTACAAAGCAATCGGTTCGCGGGAAAGAAGCTGCTTGAGTAGAACTGACTTCTTAACTATGGAATACGGGGGGAATGAGGCTGATTCGATGCAATGTATGTAACATGGCGGGTCCATACCTTCAATTTTAGGAAAGAAGGGATGTAGTTCGTCTCAGCACTTTCCATAGAAGTAACGGCTTGCGACGTTTCATCCGTGAAAGAAGAGACTGCAGAGAGTGAGTATGCTTTCGTATGAGTGAACAGGATTACGTCCAAGTGTGTTCATATCTATGCACATAAAGTACGTTTGTACGAATGCGTGTCTAAACAACTTAGTTTTAATTTGATTGAATCGTTTTCTAGAACTTGTCACTTTGAAAGTTATTTAAAACCAGAAAATATTTCCACATTGTAAGACTTTTTTGACTGAGGAAATAATAATGATTTAGGGATATAAGTCTTACTAGTTAACCCATAACTGGGGAGAAGAGATGGATTCATTAACTCCATTAATGTATATCAATATTTATACCTGTCTTTGTGATTCATTTGTTTTTGTTTTGTTGTTTTATGCCATACCAAGCCTTTGCAGTATATTTAAAGCCGAGTGACACAACTGATTTCAACTCGGAACTAATTTCAACTTGGAACTAATTTCAACTCGGAATTAATTTCAACTCGAAAGTAATTTAAACTCGGAACTAGTTTCTGCTCAATTTATAATCAAAGTTATCAATTTTCCGTGAATTCTTCAACAAAATGCAATGAGTTGGTGTTAATTTTCTAATTTAGCATTAAAAATCCTTAGTAGATAAGATAATTCAGAATTCATCTTTTCTGCAACTTACATTCTTTTTTGTTGCAAATGAATAAATCGTACTTTTTTATTTACTTTTATTTATTTAAATCTGATCAAATAAAAAGCAATGTTCTTTGTAGCAAGAACTGTAGATTGCTTAGCTGGTTTTTTTTTTTTGTAAAAAAACTGTCGTTCAAAAGAATCCATTATTGAAGTTCTGAGTTAAAGTTATTTCCGAGTTGAAATTATCTCCAAGTTGAAATTAATTCCGAGTTGAAATTAGTTCAGAATTGAAATTAGTTCCGAGTTGAAATTAATTCAAAGTTGAAATTAATTCACAGTTGAAATTAGTTACGAGTTGAAATTAATTCAGAGTTGAAATTAATTCTGCACCTCTTAAAGCCAGAAAATATTTGGAGTTCATAAGAATTTTTTTAAGAATATAATGATTTACTGATACAAGACATGCTAATTAATCGATATCTGTGGAGAGAAGAGATGGACCCGTACGTTTCTAAAAAGTATTTGCGAATACGTGAGCTGAACTGGAACTCGGCTGTCTGATTTATAACTCTCAGTCATTATCCATTACACTACACCCACATCCAAGCTTACAGCAACTGGTATTCAGAAGCGAATACCCACATTGGTACGGACTAAGCTTGGCGTTGCTAAATTTCTTTGATCGTGCGAGAACCGGTGTTTCCTGTTTTGGCGGCCACTTCTCTATGGATACCCAGTTTGAATCGAACTTGCTACGGTCATGGTTTGCAAAAAGTGATTATGAACCACTGATAAAATTGTGGGTGGTTCATATACAGAGCATCGTCTTCAGTACGACGATAAACTATAACGAGACTTCTGATATGGGAGATTGGAAATTTTGAGGGCCAAGGAACCACATTTTTAAAAAGGTGTTGCAGCATAGGTTGGTTGCACATGTTAGGGTCTCAGTTATATGCAAATAGTGAACCCTCAAAGAAACATTAGCAGTATATTTTTATAATAAAATGAGCAAGAATACAATTTTTTTCGTAAACATTACAACCAATGCAACACTAAAAAAAATATTAAAAAATACATATTTATAGTAAAATTACCAATAATACATTTTATGATGTACAAATTATATATCTAAAAAACAACATAACTTTAACCTGAAAGTATATAATTCTATAAAAAATTATCTGTAGTTGAAAGTATAAAATTATGAACAAATTTCAATTTCGGCATTAAATAACCCATAGAGTTGTTGATATGCCGCTAAACAATATCAATCAACCAACAATACATATTTATAGTAAAATGACCAACAATACATTTTATCTGTAGTTGAAGGCATACAATTGCGTTCAAAATATATTTAGTTGAAGTCATAAAATTGTGTTCAAAATATTTAGATTTCGGCATTAAATAACCCATAGAGGTGTTGATATGCCGCTAAACAAAATCAACCAACTAACAATACATATTTATAGTAAAATGACCAACAATACATTTTATCTGTAGTTGAAGGCATACAATTGCGTTCAAAATATATTTAGTTGAAGTCATAAAATTGTGTTCAAAATATTTAGATTTCGGCATTAAATAACCCATAGAGGTGTTGATATGCCGCTAAACAAAATCAACCAACCAACAATACATATTTATAGTAAAATGACCAACAATACATTTTATCTGTAGTTGAAGGCATACAATTGCGTTCAAAATATATTTAGATGAAGCCATAAAATTGTGTTAAAAATATTTAGATTTCGGCATTAAATAACCCATAGAGTTGTTGATATGCCGCTAAACAAAATCAACCAACTAACAATACATATTTATAGTAAAATGACCAACAATACATTTTATCTGTAGTTGAAGGCATACAATTGCGTTCAAAATATATTTAGATGAAGCCATAAAATTGTGTTCAAAATATTTAGATTTCGGCATTAAATAACCCATAGAGTTGTTGATATGCCGCTAAACAAAATCAACCAACTAACAATACATATTTATAGTAAAATGACCAACAATACATTTTATCTGTAGTTGAAGGCATACAATTGCGTTCAAAATATATTTAGATGAAGCCATAAAATTGTGTTCAAAATATTTAGATTTCGGCATTAAATAACCCATAGAGTTGTTGATATGCCGCTAAACAAAATCAACCAACTAACAATACATATTTATAGTAAAATGACCAACAATACATTTTATCTGTAGTTGAAGGCATACAATTGCGTTCAAAATATATTTAGTTGAAGTCATAAAATTGTGTTAAAAATATTTAGATTTCGGCATTAAATAACCCATAGAGGTGTTGATATGCCGCTAAACAAAATCAACCAACCAACAATACATATTTATAGTAAAATGACCAACAATACATTTTATCTGTAGTTGAAGGCATACAATTGCGTTCAAAATATATTTAGATGAAGCCATAAAATTGTGTTAAAAATATTTAGATTTCGGCATTAAATAACCCATAGAGTTGTTGATATGCCGCTAAACAAAATCAACCAACTAACAATACATATTTATAGTAAAATGACCAACAATACATTTTATCTGTAGTTGAAGGCATACAATTGCGTTCAAAATATATTTAGATGAAGCCATAAAATTGTGTTCAAAATATTTAGATTTCGGCATTAAATAACCCATAGAGTTGTTGATATGCCGCTAAACAAAATCAACCAACTAACAATACATATTTATAGTAAAATGACCAACAATACATTTTATCTGTAGTTGAAGGCATACAATTGCGTTCAAAATATATTTAGATGAAGCCATAAAATTGTGTTCAAAATATTTAGATTTCGGCATTAAATAACCCATAAAGTTGTTGATATGCCGCTAAACAAAATCAACCAACTAACAATACATATTTATAGTAAAATGACCAACAATACATTTTATCTGTAGTTGAAGGCATACAATTGCGTTCAAAATATATTTAGATGAAGCCATAAAATTGTGTTCAAAATATTTAGATTTCGGCATTAAATAACCCATAGAGTTGTTGATATGCCGCTAAACAAAATCAACCAACTAACAATACATATTTATAGTAAAATGACCAACAATACATTTTATCTGTAGTTGAAGGCATACAATTGCGTTCAAAATATATTTAGATGAAGCCATAAAATTGTGTTAAAAATATTTAGATTTCGGCATTAAATAACCCATAGAGTTGTTGATATGCCGCTAAACAAAATCAACCAACTAACAATACATATTTATAGTAAAATGACCAACAATACATTTTATCTGTAGTTGAAGGCATACAATTGCGTTCAAAATATATTTAGATGAAGCCATAAAATTGTGTTAAAAATATTTAGATTTCGGCATTAAATAACCCATAGAGTTGTTGATATGCCGCTAAACAAAATCAACCAACTAACAATACATATTTATAGTAAAATGACCAACAATACATTTTATCTGTAGTTGAAGGCATACAATTGCGTTCAAAATATATTTAGATGAAGCCATAAAATTGTGTTAAAAATATTTAGATTTCGGCATTAAATAACCCATAGAGTTGTTGATATGCCGCTAAACAAAATCAACCAACTAACAATACATATTTATAGTAAAATGACCAACAATACATTTTATCTGTAGTTGAAGGCATACAATTGCGTTCAAAATATATTTAGATGAAGCCATAAAATTGTGTTCAAAATATTTAGATTTCGGCATTAAATAACCCATAGAGTTGTTGATATGCCGCTAAACAAAATCAACCAACTAACAATACATATTTATAGTAAAATGACCAACAATACATTTTATCTGTAGTTGAAGGCATACAATTGCGTTCAAAATATATTTAGTTGAAGTCATAAAATTGTGTTCAAAATATTTAGATTTCGGCATTAAATAACCCATAGAGGTGTTGATATGCCGCTAAACAAAATCAACCAACCAACAATACATATTTATAGTAAAATGACCAACAATACATTTTATCTGTAGTTGAAGGCATACAATTGCGTTCAAAATATATTTAGTTGAAGTCATAAAATTGTGTTCAAAATATTTAGATTTCGGCATTAAATAACCCATAGAGGTGTTGATATGCCGCTAAACAAAATCAACCAACCAACAATACATATTTATAGTAAAATGACCAACAATACATTTTATCTGTAGTTGAAGGCATACAATTGCGTTCAAAATATATTTAGATGAAGCCATAAAATTGTGTTAAAAATATTTAGATTTCGGCATTAAGTAACCCATAGAGGTGTTGATATGCCACTAGACAAAATCAACTAACCGACAATATATATTTATAGTAAAATGACGAACAATACATTTTATCTGTATTTGAAGGCATACAATTGCGTTCAAAATATGTTTAGTTGAAGCCATAAAATTGTGTTGAAAATATTTAGATTTCGACATTAAATAACCCATAGAAGTGTTGATATGCCGCTAAACGTATTCAACCAGCCGCAATATATAACGTAACGAAATAAAACCAAAATGTGTAAAAGTGCAGCTTTTGGTGGCACAAATTCTTTGAGTTGCGGAAGTCTGATTTTAAACCGTTATACAAAATTATTCTTGTTTTTTTATTCTCGTTTTTATAAATAACGATAAACAGAAACTCATTGACGTTTGTTCGTGTAATATATATATATATATATATATATATATATATATATATATATATATATATATATATATATATATATATATATGCAGACAGCAAACGCCCTCGCATCGAGACTTGTAGCTTTTGGATATTGAGTTAAATACAACAGCACAAATCCCAAGTTGTTTACAAGCGCCCAGTGGATTATAGAGTGAGAGAAATGCATGGCAGGAAGGGCAAATAATGTCAAAAAGAAAACGTTTCAGGGGAGGAGGAACGTTTAGAATTGAAGGGGAAGAAATCAAGAAAGATTGAAAAGCACGAAAACAAAAGAATAAAGGAAAGACAGAAAAAAAAAAGAATGAATGAATGAAAAGAAAGGAAAACGAAAAAGACTGAAAACACAGAAAATTAATGAAAACAGAAAAAATTGAAAAGAAAAAAAACACGGAATGTGAAAAGTAAGAAAGACTGAAAAACATGAAAACGAACGAAAGAAAGAAAGAAAAAAAAGAAAGAAAAAAAGAAAAAAAGAAAGAAATCAAAAAAGGGTGAAAAACCAAAAATGAAATGCTGAAAGTACGCACTGAAAAAGAAAGAAAATAAGAAAAATTGAAAAGAA
This sequence comes from Acanthosepion lycidas, assembly GCA_963932145.1. Taxonomy (NCBI): domain Eukaryota; kingdom Metazoa; phylum Mollusca; class Cephalopoda; order Sepiida; family Sepiidae; genus Acanthosepion; species Acanthosepion lycidas. Next base: position 3,942,786 of record OZ010603.1, read on the forward strand.
AATAAGAAAAATTGAAAAGAAAAACGCGAAATGAAAAAAAAAAAAAGAAAAAACTCGCAAAGGATCGAAAGACTGAAAAATACGAAAGACGAAAGAAAGAGAGAAAAATGAAAACGAGAGAAAGAAATAAAAAAGAAAGGTAAACAACTGGAAAAGGAAAGATTAAAAGAAAACGAAAAACGAAAGAAACAAAGAAATAAAGAATCAAAAAAGGAATAAAAATAATAGAATGAATGAATGAAAATCGCGAATAACGAAAGAAACAAAAAGAAACAAAGAATGAAAGAAAGAAAAACTTTCCCGATGAAGGAATGTGTTGAAGATATGGATAAACAGCGAAAAACTGCATGAAAGAACCAAACAAAAAATTGACAAGTAACGCAGATAATGCGAGAACATTAAAAGATATAAGCAATAAAGAAAAAAAGGAAGACAAGATCGGATTAAGCACTAATTTTGAGAAAAAACGCTTAGGCGTCAGCAAAAAAGACAACCCAAATTTTAAGCCACATATTGGGGACGTCAAATTCGAGTACGTACAAAAACGTACGTATTTAAGTAGTGTAGTGACACAGGAATTTGAAATAGCGATTCCTGTATGAAGGGATCGGAAATGTCTTAAGATACAAAGAGAAAAGTGCTGAACTACTATGTATTACGTAACTACTATATAGTAATCACTTCTGGATAATTTTGTCATAAGAATTAGAAGTCATGATAAATATTTCCAAAATAGAAACTCTGATCTGGAATTGAAATGAAAATAGTAATTACACATTGTTTGAATGTAATAAATTTGGGTATGTAATCCTGAAAGAGTTAGAAGTTATTAAAATTTTGGAAAAACGTTCTTGAAAGTATGTTTCGAAAATAATATCCGATAATTCATTTCTCCTATATGGCTTCATCAGATGGATAACGAAAAACATACTTTGGATGAAAATCTATAAATCTACTTTCATCATACGTTTAGGTTTTATTACAATTCTAATCATTGCTTTTTTAAAACAATTTACATTGCTGAGGGTTGAAGGTAGTTACAAATAATAGCGGTATCAAAGAAAAACCGTCCTTTTCACTTTCCATTTTTCTTTTCTATTTTTTTTTTTTTTTTGCATGAACGAAGGTTTGTCGATTATTCTAATATATTTCCCAAATAAGTCAAGCTCTCCAGTTCTATGCTTCACAACTTATCAAAATCTTTTGTATAATCGATTAAACATAGGAATAATTCCTCCTGCATTTGTATTGTTTCTTTTTTATATTATCACGAGCATAAATGTCTCATTCCTTATTAAAGTGTCTTTAACGCAACCGTACAGTCCTTGTCCTATTTCTTCTCTAATTCGGCTTCGCGTTTTATTCATCAGAATTTCGATGGTAAGTTTCGTTATGTGGCTCATTAGGCTGATCGTCCAATGGAGCTCGCATTCATTTGCATCTGGCTTCTTAAGTAGAGCTATAAAAATTGATCTGCAAAGGCCTTCCGGTATATCACCACTGTTGTTATTTATTATTTCCGTAAATGGCGATATCGTCTAAGATTGCTCGCATGTCTATCATAATCAGATATGGTCATGCTGCTTTGTTCCTGTTCTTCTTACCTAATGCTGATGTCACTTCCGGCTTTAAGATTTCAAATATATTTGTTTTTTTACTTCCGTTTTTCATTTTGTTGTGTTGCTATTATTTTATTATTAGTTTTACTCCATCTTATTATCGTTTCTTTTTATCACAATATTCAGGATCGCTTGTATTCTATTATACTTATTTTTTTCTCAGATTTTCTCAATGTTATTATTTATCTCACAGCTCCATCGGTCTTTATATTAGGCTGGTTAAAAAATACGTCAAAAACCGTCATTATTTTTGCACCAACCTAATAGCAAATCTCTTCTAGAATGGTGAATGCAAAATTAGAAAACAAAAAACAGGAATCTATAGGATTTATATTCTCCCTGTGTATTTTCTACAAGTACTTTCATGGCAACTGCTCCGACGAGCTATTTTCACTGGTTTGCATGAATCTAAACATGCTACTAGGTTCGCATCTTGGTCCCACCCTTTCATTATCGAAACGACTAAATGTCGTCATCTCTTTTCCTCCAACAGTTTCTTATCTCGCACCACCCCCCCGTCTGTAGAACTCCTTCCCTGATAGCTATAATCTTCAAATATTCAAATGTAATGTCAATCAACATCTGATACTTTGACCTTGATTCGTGTCCTTCTCTTTATCTTTTTCCCAAACGGCTTAAACGTTTTCAGGTTAGAATTTTCAGCTTAAACGTTTTCAGGTTACAATTTTCAGCTGAAAATTTTTAAGGTTAATATTTTCAGGTTAGAATTTTCAGGTTAGAATTTTCAGGTTAGAATTTTCGGCTTAAACGTTTTCAGGTTAGAATTTTCAGGTTAGAATTTTCGGCTTAAACGTTTTCAGGTTAGAATTTTCAGCTTAAACGTTTTCAGGTTACAATTTTCAGCTGAAAATTTTTCAGGTTAATATTTTCAGGTTAATATTTTCAGGACAGAATTTCCAGTTTCGAATTTTCAGATTAAAATTTTCAGCTTGACCTTTTTAAGCATAATATTTTCAGGTTAGAATTTTCAGGATAGAATTTCCAGTTTAGAATTTTCAGATTAAACGTTTTCAGGTTAGAAATTTCAGGTTAACATTTCCAGGTTAGAATTTTCAGCTTAACCGTTTTCAGGGAAGAATTTTCAGATTAGAATTTTCAGGTTAGAATTTCCACGTTTGAATATTCAGCTTAAACTTTTTCACGTTAGAATTTTCAGCTTAAACGTTTTCAGGTTAAATTTTCAGCTTAAACTTTTTCAGGCTAGAATTTTCAGGCTAGAATTTTCTGCTGAAATGTTTTCAGGTTAATGTTTCAGATTAGTATTTTCATCTTGAACTTTTTCAGGTTAGAATTTTCATCTTGAACGTTTCCAGGTTAGAATTTTCAACTTAAACATTTTCAGTTTAGAATTTTCAGCTTAAAACTTTTCAAGTTAGAATTTTCAGGTTAGAATGTTCATCTTGAACGTTTTCAGGTTAGAATTTTCGTGTTAGATTTTCCAGGTTAAAATATTCAGCTTAAACATTTTTCTGGTTAGAATTTTCAGCTTAAATATTTTCAGGTTAGAATTTTCTGCTTAAACCTTTTCAGCTTAAACCTTTTCAGCTTAAACTTTTTCAGGTTAGAATTTTCAGTTTTCACATTTCCAGGTTAGAATTTTCAGCTTAAACGTTTTCAGGTTAGTATTTTCAGTTTTTAAATTATGCCCCTAGTGTTGTTATGCACTGCTACATGTTTTTGGGCTACTTTTTCACGCTGAATCTTAAAGTCAAGTATTTTTCTTAAAATTGGCCCAAATTTCCATTTAACGGTGATATGCCAGGGCCAAGTAGAACCAGCCTTAAACGTATTCAAGTGAAAATAAATTATTTTTAAAAAGTATCCCAATAACATAAAGATTGCAGGTTCAGAATTTCTTGTTCATAAAATGTTTTTAGAAAAATCCGACACAAACTTAACCCATTACCTGCCATGAGCCCCATTTGGGGATCTGTTAAAATTAAACTCACTACATGTTATATTTTTTGTATTTACATTGAACTGCTTACATATATTGCATTTACAGAGGTATATTTTACAACACTTAGCATTTAAAGTTTTTATTATTAGCCGTAAGAAGACACCTGTCGTAATTTTACATTTCACGAGTAGAAAAATAATGACTATTTTGAAAAGTATTTTTTATTATTTCTAATCAATATTATTTTTGGATGTTTTATACACATATATATTTGATGTTCTAGTTTCTATAAAAACAACAAACTACTGAAATTAAACATATGGAATAAATAAACACCTAAGACACCTGTCTGGGCCAAAAATGCGCATTAAAAAAATTTGGCAGTTAATGGGTTAATAATTTGATACTAAGTTGATTAATATTCGGACTGATCTTACTTCGTTTGGCTATACAGATTTGACCCTCCTCTATTCCTTGTAAGTTGTCTTGTTAATTGCTTTGTAACTTATTGTTCTGTGTTTTTTGTATGTATCCATTAGCACCAGATACTGGTGCTAAATAAATATATTAAACATTCATTCTTCTCTGTGTATCATTCACCTCGACGATACAAAAGAACCATATCTCACTTGCCTATTCATCAGTGAGGAAATTGTCCAGCATTTACCGTTATATAGGGGGACTAGAAAAATTCCCATTTAACAGGGATATGCCAGGGCCAAGTAGAACCAACCTTAAACGTTTTCAGGTTAATATGCCAATAACTTAAAGAATGCATTTTAAGAATTTTCAGTTCAGAAATAGTTTTCAGAAAAATATCACACAAATTTAAATTAAGGCAAACATGTGTCATCAATGTTTTAATCAAAACAAACATACAAAGGAATAAAAAAAATACATTTATTTTCGTCCATCTTCTTGGAAACTCTACGGTGTTTTTGAAAAGGTTGATCGCTTTTGATGCGCCAGCAGAAATCAACCATCATGTTAACATCCCTTCTGCAAATTTCGTAGTTGTCTATGACTATTTGGTGTTTGGCGGTTATTTTAAGAGCTTTAAGAAATTTCAAATCTCTTGAAGTAAATGCGAGAATATGAAAAGGAAAATTAAATGAAAGTTTAAAAAAAAGAGAGAAAGAAAAAGAAAACGAAGAATAAAATCATGTGTGACACTATTTAGCTATGGTAATTGGCTAACTAATTAAGCATGGAAATTAAAAACGAGAAATACTTAAGGCGAGAAAGAGCTATAACGAAAGACATACTGAGCGATATTATTTTTTTTAACAAAAGAAAAATGGGTAAAGATTTTATTTTCATTTACGAAGAAAGGTATTTTTTTCGCAGAAGATAGAAAATTCGTAAGAAAAGCGGGTATCGGATTCTGTCAGAATTAAATAGTGTCATGACGCGACAAGGGAAACAGAATACGGATAAAGAATAACTTTCTGCCCACACGGGTGCAATAATAAAAAATTCAATTCGGTCAGATGCATACAAAGCAGAATTCTAGAAGATAATCGAAACTGGGCCAAGCATGCGACCGAGAAAGAATTAGGTGAGACCACCCCAAAAAGAATAGCCATTAATTATCTTTCGGAGATATCATTTGGTTTTGGTTCTTGCGTCCAGAAGAAGACCCATATGTTGTATGTCCGGATGTTGACATGAGGAGATAGGGTCGAGAAGGGGAAATCATATCTGTACAAGCTGTTGGCGACAGAATGCGATGGTGTTGAGACGAGAAAGACAAAGAGATTTAGTCGACCACCCAGTTAAATAGTTGTCTAGCGATAGTTAATGAGCCAAGAAAATTCTGCTAATGAATTCCAGGTGACCCAATTTAAGATAAAAATTTAATGTCAGCAGTACGATTCATAAGAATTATGACCGATAGAAATGAAAGAAAGAAAAGGGAAGATAATTTTTTTCCTTGGGCGATAATTGTAAACTGAGGCCAGTCTAGCCACACTCACGCTGCCGAGCGTTCATTAGCTGGGTGGTGGCGTGAGTGATGGGTGAAGGTGAACATATGAGAAAGAATGGAAACTTGTTGACGCCCTCTGAGGGGATTGGTGTGAGATACCAATACGAGAAAGGAAGAGTTTAGGAGGCTAATCCTCCTACGACCCCCTCTAAAACAGAAAGTAATTGACTTCCAAAAATGGGAAGTGATAAATTTTTCTGTCCGATGACAAACAAAATCCTTATTGGGGATTTGGAATTATCGAAGAACCCAAACCACCACAGGCCCCCACTCGGTTTTGGTCAGTGTCCATATAAACGAACGTCTCCAGAACTTGAAGCAGTTGGAGTTGGAGTGACAGTTGAGTTTGGTTCGAGATCGGAGACGCACGCAGATCGACAGAGAGCTGTGAGCTCGGAGACCAGACTCGCAGGAGCTGACTGAAAGATTTCCTCTCATTCCGACTTAGACTTCTAACCAAAAGCATTTTTTTTTTTTTTTTGAAGAACGATTTAGACTCACACCACCAAAACAAGTTTTAACGAATATCGCCTGAAGATACCAATAAGCAGTTTATTGAAAAACAACTTAAGATATCAAGATTCGCCTGAGAAACGCAAATTGTCACGAATCCATAGAAGCGGGTTGGGAGAAAGACGCAGTCCTGTATTCAGCAAACTGATATAAAGATACTTATTTTTCAACACACTTGAACCTTTTGAGTTTGTTTCATTATTTTTCTTTTAGATACACTTTGCGGTATTACCTTTGCCCCCCTACCGGATTCAGCTTGCAGTACGGCCCGACGTCTGATTGATTTCGTCTACCTAAGATCAAATCACAACGTGGGTAGGTTAGACTAGAAATCAAAGCAGTTACTTCGGTAACCAGACGTTGGAAGCGAGCTGGGAACGGCAAGGCTGATATCGAATCTAACCAGACATCGACCGGGACCAAGACAACCAGAAGGTTTAGTGTCACACATGGTTCCGTGGTAAACCAGATTTCCATCCGAACCAGCCAAGGGTTAGATCGTCATAGAGGGTGCTGCAGTCATCCCATGGTTAGAGGCGTCACAATTGGCGGCCGTGACCAGGATTGACGGGTGGCGTCACAATTGGCGCCGCGACCAGCACAGGACAAGACCCAGGGAGAAGTCACACATGAAAGAAAAACAAAACTAAAAAAGAACGAAAAAGTAAATAATCCAATTAAGGAGAATATGAGAAAAGCAAACGAAAGAAAAAGAAAACAAAAAAGGAAAAGAAAGAAAAAGAAAACAAAAAGGAAAAGAAAGAAAAAAGAGAAAACGTGAATAAAAAAAGAAAAGAAAAGATTAAAAGGAGACAAAGAAAGTAAACTATTTACGCTATTTACATCGTTCGGACTGTTATCCTCATCTTTATTACCATATTCACGACGTTTCGGCCGTTGTACGCTTCGGCCTTCTTCAGGTTATATACATTGAATTTTGGAACGGAACCTTTCACGGGGATAGACTATTCTAATTCCACGTGCCATGCCTTTATGGATATCTCAACTTCAGTTAATTCCCTTTACTAAGTCCACTCTCCAAGTTTTTGTTCCTCTACTGTAGACAGGTATTGAACCTACAACTCTTTGCATCAAGTCTCTTTTCGGATTACTTTAACCAACGCCTATATCCATTGGGCCGGAATTCTTTTTAGATAATAATGATTTACTAAGATTAGTCCTACAAATTAATCCATTGCAGTGGGAAGAATCAGTGGATTCATGCCTTTCCACAAGGGTATTTGCGCGTAAATAAATACAACGAACCCTACAGGAATTTGAACTCGGCTCTCCGATGAACAATTCCAAGCCTTTTATCCATTGCACCATCCACACATCCAAGTTTATAGCGCACTTGGTATTCCCAAGCACGCATCTAAGTAATGAGCAGGCTTGACGTTCGGGGATCGTAGGAGAACCGGTGTTTCATTTGATATAACCGTAAACCGCGACACGTTGGGATCGTTTCTAACCTCGACAGTAATGTCTAAAAAACAATTTCTTAGTTTATTCAACTCTGGGAAGAATCGAAACAAGAATCTCATGGCCAGAATGCCAACGATTGCTCCACAAAATCATTCGTGTATCTAGTGAAGTTATCTCGCTGGTTGCACAACGTTGTACATAGTGAGGAACGAGGGCTTGGAAAATCTGATACTCACAGGACAGATTGAGGGATAGAGGAAGACAGCTCATAACATACTTAATGAGTTTAAGTAAATAACGAAAAACAGAATTTATTAAGACCTACAAAGAACAGAAAGTTGTGGAGAGCCATGATCGCCTATGTCATGAGTGAACATGGCACGTAAAGAAGAACTCACACAGACTATTACTAACTCAATAAGCTTGATTTTTAGTTTAATCAAACCTAAGGAGAATCAAAACACAGATCTTTATTGCCAGTTACACAACGTTGTACATAATGAGGAACGAGGGCTTGGAAAATCTGATACTCACAGGACAGATTGAGGGATAGAGGAAAACAGCGCGTAACATACATGATGTGTTTCAGTAAACTGATGGAGGAACAGGGTTTAAGAATAATAACAAATTTATAAATAACAATTTATTAAGACCTGCAAGGAACAGGAAGTTGTGGAAGGCCATGATCGCCTATGTCATGAGGGAACATGGCACATAAAGAAGAACTCACGCAGACTATTACTATTTCAGCAAGCTTGATTTTAGTTTAATCAAACCTGGGATAAATCGAAATCCTGATCTTATGGCCAGACTGTCAACACTTAGTCCACGAAATCATTCGAGTAGCTTGTCGAATTAATTGAATAGTTTACGCAGAGTATCACTACTGCAGTAAAGGGTTGATCCCCATAGAGGCTTAATATTTGTGGCCTTTTGACAGACTACATTGAGCTTCGTGAGTACTTAATTATAAAGAGCTTCATAGTATGCAAGGCTTGTAAATAACGTTGAAAAGTATGCGAATAAGCCAAAGATACGGACTGATGAAGATGTTTATTCTTGTGAATAGAGGCAAGGAAATGGAATAAGACGACGAAAGATAGAAGGAAAGCAAGTCAGGGAGGCGTAGAAAAGAAAACAGAGAAAAAAAAATGCTAAATTCGTGGGAGGATTGAGACTGATCGCTTTCCTGATAATAACCTTACCGACAGACAAGGAAATATCGACAGAGAGAAAAATCGTACAGCGTACAGTGTTTAGTTAACAAAATTAGAGAAAATAACAAGTCATATAGGAATTTACGGCAAAAGGAAAATAATTATCGAGAAGCCTTCTCCCCACACACAAACCCGTGTTGATTTACTCAGACTATTTTGAAAGCATGCATGGATCTTCTTACTAAAGGAATTGCTGGTCCAGTAAGCGGAAAAGCCAGAAATAATAATAATAATAATAATAATAATAATAATAATAATAATAATAATAATGGCTAAAAAAAATCCGTGAAAGAAAGGATAGTCTATTAATGGCGGCAATTTTGTTTAAATATAACTCCAAAAATAGTTACTAAGTTTAACTCCGTAAACAAATATTCGGTGAATCCTGATCGACGAAGATGGGTTGTTTATCGTCGGCGATATTTGAGGTGCGGTGGATGTCATTAAATTTTCAATAGTACGTCTCGTCGTACAAGAGTAATGAGGCTGATGTAGTTGTTTGCAGTGATGACGATGTGTTATTGGCGAAGTTAATCAAGCAGCTGAACGCAACAATAGTCAGATGATGAGCTGCTTCTTCTTCTTCTTCTTCTTCTTCCTCTTCTTCTTCTCTACTTTTTCTTTGTGCCAGTTTCTTTCAGGGCAGAGGCGGTAGGATCATGGCCCTACACGATTTCCTAGCTTTTGTAGCGCTTAATAAGATTTATCCGTTCACCAACTTACCGTTCTGCTGTCGATCTACACAAGCTCGCTAAGTTACTCGCTATTTCCTTTAGTCTTTCTACCTTTCAGTATGTCCTATGAATTCGCCAAGCGTTCTTTCTACATTATGCGTTCCAGAAATTTCCGCATTTCGACTGAGTAGAACAATTAGTAAATTACGTTAAAGATTTATGGAGTTGGTGCAATGGAGATGATGTAGAAACTGAAATCATTTTAAACAAAAATCTTCGATCCCCAAAGAAGATTGATGGCCTCTCCCTCCCAAACAAAAATGTTGGCTATCACAGATATAATTAAATGGAAATTATGTATATATTATTCACATGTGTAATTTAGATATTGCGGTATTGCTTAGTGCCATCGACATCCTAAGAAACATTTCCGGCGCCTTGTGGCACAAAGGTAACCAGTACCATGAAAAGATGACGGCCATATTTAAATAAATTTGCAATTGCATTGATTATAGTTCCTGCAGGTGTAACCCATAGTGACTGACAAAGCGTAAGTTAGGCGAAAAAATGGAGCGCCCAGTGAGGATCGAGCTCACTACTCAGTCGAGGTACGTGGGTAAGTGTTTACATGCAAACAACTCTTTTTTCGAAATGTCAAAGAAATTTCGGCTCTTTAAATCATTAAAATTTAAAAAATGTCCAAAGAATGCTAACATATCGCATGTGAGAAAGAATTCAGGATTATTAAGAGTAAAAATATCCAAAGAATGCGAAATAGTTCTACGAAGAGGAAAAAAAGTTCGAACAAATGTAGATTAAATCTACATTGTTAAAGTAGCTTGGCGTGTCCTAGATATAAAGGTCTGGATTGGTGGAACTAGAGAATAGAGCGCTCATTTGAACATTTTCCATGGAGTAGAGAGAGGCTTAGTTGTAAAGGTTTGAACTGGTGGAACTAAGGAATGGAGCTCATCTGAACCTTTTCCATGGAAATAACGATAGAGTAGAGAGAGGCTTAGCTGTAAAGGTCTGAACTGGTGGAACTAAGTAATGGAGATCATCTGAACATTTTCCATGGAAATAACGATAGAGTAGAGAGAGGCTTAGCTGTAAAGGTCTGAACTGGTGGAACTAAGGAATGGAGCTCATCTGAAGATTTTCCATGGAAATAACGATAGAGTAGAGAGAGGCTTAGCTGTAAAGGTCTGAACTGTTGAATCTAAGGAATGGAGCGCTCATTCTCTCTCTCTCTTTCTTATTCTCTCTCTTTCTCACTCTCTCACTCTCTCTTTCTCCTTCTCTCTCTTTCTTAATATCTCTCTTTCTCTCTCCTCTCTCTATTACTCTCTTTCTCTCTCTCTTTCTCTCTTGCTCTCTCTTAGACTAAATTAAAATGTTATTAGAAATGTTATTTTATTTAATATACAGTTACACATTTAATGATACGAATCAGCTCGCCCCTTTGCAACAAGAAAATCAACTGTGGAAACCGTTTCGGAGACACTCATAAATGTATATCAATTTTAATTTTATAGTTTTGCATTGAATTTGGTTTTTGATCCTGTACATCACTGGAAAACTTTGGACGGGGAAAAGCAAAAGACTTTCCGCACATGTTTTTAAAACACAGGATTGATTTTGCCATGGAACAAAAAATATTTGGTAGGAGAGAGATTAAAAAAAAAAAAAAATCTTTATTCATTGAATTATTAAAAAATTCTTCAAATTCATCTTACCAATAACGATCTTCTACTCCCATCAAAGTAATAAAATCAAATCCGGAATAATCTTAGACTTTATTTAAGTGTCCTTAGAATCTGTAGCCCTGCCCGAAGAGGAGAAATACACTAAAAGCAGTTTCAAAATTCCTTCATTACTCGATTAATTCATTTATTAATGAGATTGGTGACCTTGGCTGTTTTCAATATGTAAATCAGTTCTGGGAACCATTTTATAGATACAGGAGAATACCATTCTCAATTGAGTCTTGTATAGAATTTGGAGTTGATCATATGCATTGTTGTAAGACGTTGTTTACAACGCTAATTGGATGGGAATTGCAAAAGCATTTTTTAGATACAGATATCAAAAGTATTGAACACCAAAACCTTCAAGATACACTTTGATTTTTTTCCTGGTGTTTTGTTTTTTTTTTCCCCAAGTAATGGTGACCCTTCGGAGTTTCCACCTTGCCTCTATTATACACTGTCCCACCACTATTAATAATGTATACCGGGAATTAATTAACAACATTATACATATATATATATATATATATATATATATATATATATATATATATATACCTCTTGAAAAATATATTTCAGTTGAGCACTGTTGAGTGATAGGCTAATTATATAAACAACAGTCACCTGCGTTAATGCAAAGCTCTTCAGTAAAATGAATTGGAGCACTCCGGCTGATTGGCATTTGTTTACATTCGTAAAACCAATACGCTAGATTTAGCTGTTTCTCTCTGTCGAATGAAGATATCTCAGTGATAGAAACTCTAACTGACACCAAATCGATTTGGGTTTTGATCCGGGCTTGAGGCATTCGGATGTCTACTCGCACTGAGGATATGTGATACAGCGAAACAGTACTGTCTGAGAATTATATATATATATGTGTGTGTGTGTGTGGACTGTTCAGTCGTATTCGACGTATGAGAGTCAATAAGCTCAGTTCTTAGGAACTGACAGCCAGACACCAGCACGTATGATTTAATTATAGTGGTGAAGGCTTTTAGCAGAACCATCCACACTTTTTGAAGAGCCGAATACACAGACCTGGTGCACTACGTGTCACAATGTTCCCAAACGACCATCCGCAGGTTTTGAATTCAGAGTTTTCCTTCGCCGGATCATCAAATAGCACTTCCAAAGATGAAATGAAACGTTTCATTTTATCTTTGGAAGTGCTATCTGATGATCCGGGCGTCCTTTAAAAGGGCTCTGGTGAAATAAATTATCATAATGGTACCTTAAAGTTGTCTGTTTTTCTTTAAAATATTAGCTCTGGATTTACATTGAGCTCTCAGAATTTCATCCTCCTTGGGATTACCCATACGGATTACCAAGTTCTTCATAACTTAACTATATATATATATATATATATATATATATATATATATATATATGGATACATTGT
>OZ010603.1:3960291-3992791 GCA_963932145.1 Acanthosepion lycidas
ATTTTCCTTAAATCTTCCTCGTAAATTCACGCGTTTAGTCCATGTTGTTCTCACTCTCATTCTGTAAAACCATATTTCTGTTCCTTCAAGTCTTCTTCATTTATATGGAGATTTTCCAGGATTCACTACCATAGAAGGGCCGTTATTACGCGGCCATGCAACACTCGGTTTCTTTGTAACGAAATTCTCTTCTTCCTTAATACTTTGCTTATCATTTGGAAGATATTTCAATGCTTCCCAAATCGACTGACTCTAAGTGTTATTAATTATGTTAACACAATGGACAACTGTGAGTAAAAGCGAATGACGAGGCAAAACGTATTGTATGCTTATCTGTAGCAAACATTGGCAGAATTAACTCCCACTGCTACCAATCATATTTCAATAAAGCGTAACGCCAGTCGCAGGCATGAAGCTTTATTGAAATGTGATTGGTCTTTATAAATAGTTATAAGGGAATTAACTCTGTATTTACTCATACATTTCATTGACTGACAAAAATGTTTATATAGTTTATATCAATAAGATATAACCTATGTGCAATTAGAAGCGTGGACTACTCTTTTGTTCATGGTATTTTCAGTATTCTGGATATTATTAGAGTTTTTGATTTAATTATTATATTAATGTAATCAAATAAATTATATTCACTTATAAGCCAACTGAAGGAGATTTTACTTCTAATCTTTGCAGAGTTGATAAATGTTATACGTTTTTCCTCAATTCATCTTTCATACTATGTTTTGGCCTTAAAATTAATGATATGAGAGGGTTTTCTGCACGTGTGGCAGATGTTTTTCATTAAGTATTAATTGGTGGAAGGTTAATTTTGTTTAGCGGCATATCAACATCTTTATGGGTTATTTAATGTCGAAATCTAAATATTTTGAACACAATTTTATGGTTTCAACCAAATATATTTTGGACGTAATTGTATGCCTTCAACTACAGATAAAATGTTTGTTGGTCATTTTACTATAAATATGTATTGTTGGTTGGTTGATTTTGTTTTGCGGTATATCAACACCTCTATGGGTTATTTAATACCGAAATCTAAATATTTTGAACACAATTTTATGGCTTCAATTAAATATATACACAGGGCGCGATGGATAAATTGTGGTATAAATGATGCCAAAATGAAAACAACCCTGACATCTCATTTTAACAGATCTATGGAGTGCGATAGATAAATTGTCGTCTAAATGACGCTCAAATGAAAATAACACTGACATCTCATTTGAACAGATATATTTACGAAAATTACATGAAAATATCTGGAAATACTAAACAGTGAATTTATTCATTGACTTTAACCACGGCCTCCAGACGTTTTCAGGATCTCCTGCAACTCTTCTGGACAGTCTCCTTGTTTAGGTTTGTGAATGCTGTCATAATCCTTGCCTTCAGTTCATCTTTGGTGTTACAAGGAATTTTGTTGATCTCTCTCTCAACTATGCTCCACATATAATAATTAAGGGGATGCCATGCGGGGAGTTAAGTGGCCAGATGTAAGGGGCGATGTGACTGCAGAAATGTTGCCAGACGTAGGATCTTCCAGAAGCCACCTTCTTGACCAAGGACAGCACTACCTCCTCAAGGCACTTGATGTAGGCCTCCCTTGTGAGACCCTGTGGGAATATGAATGGAGGCGTAACGTCGCCATCATCAGTGATTCGCTCCAAACCACTTCATTAGACTTATCCAACTCTTTCCAAATTATCTGCACTGTCCTCAGATCGTCCCCCCCAAACTGAATTAAATATTCGTATTAGAGCTACCGGCGCAAATGTCAAGCAGTACAGCATGAGGTTTTCCAATTTCTGGCGGAGTGAATTGCGTCATGGTGCTCTTTTTCTCACGGGCGGTACCTAACTGGCCCTACTTTACTGTCCGAGTGACAAAATGAAAACCAAGCAACGTGACTGCGTAAAATTAAAAATATAAAATGGCGACAATTTACCAATCGCAGTGTGTTGAGTTCAATGTCCACTTTTAGATAGATAGATAGATAGATAGATAGATAGATAGATAGATAGATAGATAGATATGAGCATACTGAGAGAGAGAGATAGATAGATATATAGATAGATAGATAGATAGATAGATAGATAGATACTGAAATAGACACACAGACAGATACATATGAACAAACTGAGATAGATATGAACAGACTTAAAGTGATAGATAGATAGATAGATAGATAGATAGATAGATAGATAGATAGATAGATAGATACTGAAATAGACACACAGACAGATACATATGAACAAACTGAGATAGATATGAGCAGACTTAAAGTGATAGATAGATAGATAGATAGATAGATACTGAAATGGACACACAGACAGATAGATATGAACAAACTGAGATAGATATGAACAGACTGAAAGAGATAGATAGATAGATAGATAGATAGATAGATAGATAGATAGATAGATAGATAGATATTAAAAACGACAGAATTTTATGTCGATTGATTTTAATGATCGACTTTTCCAAGTTATGGATAATCCTTTCCAGAAAAGAGGAAATTCCGTTAGAAATTGTCCGATTCATTTCTAAAGAAAAGTACAAGAAATATGGTCCGAGCTTTCGACTTTCTTAAGTAATCGTCAGGATAGTTAGAAAACTCCACTTTTCGCTAAAATTTTCGATACCTAAGGTTTAAAATGAATTTTTAAAAATGGCAACTGTTTCTTAGAGATTTCTTTGCAGTTTTATTTGAAAGCTAGTAGGTTAGATTTACAATAATTTGAAATATTCTGGTGTATTTCTAGTAGAAATTATATTCATTAGAAAGCTCCCTTGCAAAAAATCTTACAATCGGCCATTTTCTCACTTTTAAAAGAATCTGTAAACAAAACAAAATTATCGGTTTTAAAAATCTTTCAAAAATAAAATATATATTTGTGACACGTTATTTGAGTAGAATTAGCAATTTTGAAGTTAGAAATGACCAGGCTGAGATAGATAGATAGATAGATAGATAGATAGATAGATAGATAGATAGATAGATAGATAGATAGATAGATAGAAATGGCCAGACTAAAATAGATAGATAGATAGATAGATAGATAGATAGATAGATAGAAAGAAAGAAAGAAAGAAAGAAATGACGAGACTGAGATAGATAGATAGATAGATAGATAGATAGATAGATAGATAGAAATGGCCAGACTGAGATAGATAGATAGATAGATAGATAGATAGATAGATAGGCAAGTAGCAATAGATTGATAAAGAAGTCATAGATAGATAGATAGATAGATAGATAGATAGATAGATAGATAGATAGATAGATAGATAGATAGATAGATAGAAATGACCAGACTGAGATAGATAGATAGATAGATAGATATGAACAGACTCAGATAGATAGATAGATAGATAGATAGATAGATAGATAGATAGATAGATAGGCAAGTAGCAATAGATTGATAAAGAAGTCATAGATAGATAGATAGATAGATAGATAGATAGATAGATAGAAATGACCAGACTGAGATAGATAGATAGATAGATAGATATGAACAGACTCAGATAGATAGATAGATAGATAGATAGATAGATAGATAGATAGATAGATATGAACAGACTCAGATAGATAGATAGATAGATAGATAGATAGATAGATAGATAGATAGAAATGGCCAGACTAAAATAGATAGATAGATAGATAGATAGATAGAAAGAAAGAAATGACGAGACTGAGATATATAGATAGATAGATAGATAGATAGATAGATAGATAGAAATAAATGGCCAGACTGAGATAGATAGATAGATAGATAGATAGATAGATAGGCAAGCAGCAATAGATTGATAAAGAAGTCATAGATAGATAGATAGATAGATAGATAGATAGATAGATAGATAGATAGATAGAAATGACCAGACTGAGATAGATAGATAGATATGAACAGACTCAGATAGATAGATAGATAGATAGATAGATAGATAGATATGAACAGACTCAGATAGATAGATAGATAGATAGATAGATAGATATGAACAGACTCAGATAGATAGATAGATAGATAGATAGATAGATAGATAGATAGATAGATATGAACAGACTCAGATAGATAGATAGATAGATAGATAGATAGATAGATAGATGTAGCAGTTTCTCTTCGGTTTTTTTTTCCGTTTCAAATCTCTTTCCGTGGACAGACACACGTTTGTCCGATAATGACAATGGATAAAAATAGTCTTATAAACGGTAATTACCGGCCAGATGATAACACTATGCGTGAACGTTTTGGGGGAGGCAAGAACTTATATAATAACGTGGAGCCATTTTTAAATTTGTTCTTTTCTCTTTCTACCAACACAAAAAGAACCTCAACATTCGCTACACCACCAGTCCCCTCTCATTCCGCTTAAATATACGTCCATGCAGTGTTTCCAAGATATTGTCTGCCAAATCCACATTATAATCCTGAATAATTTGTCTCAACACAGCGCAAGTCACATGGGATCTTTCGCGAAAATTTACCGTGCCAGCAGTTCCCGATTCATCGTTCAACCCTGATCTAATCAGAGGCCTTCTACCACTATCCAATTTCGATACGTATGGTGATTGAATGCCAGGGGCTAAGTTTTCGCCTTGTACCTCGCTTGTTGAATACGCAGGTCAGGCCGGCAAATGGCATATGCAAATATATGCAAATTAATATTTCGGTTCGAAAGAGATACCCAGGGATTATACTTACCCTTAAAGTCATGTAATCATATCGGTTGGCATGAGATCGGAAATGCGTGTGAGGGAGAGAGTAAATAAAGAAACAAGTGAGGAGTGAAACAAAAGAAAGAAAGAAAGAAAGAAAGAAAGAAAGAAAGAAAGAAAAAAAGAAAGAAAACCCGTAGAGAAAGGAAGAAAGAAACAAACAAAGCAAGAAAGAAATGAAGAAAGAAAGAAAATTAGGAGAAAAAGAAATGAAAGAAAGAAGGAAAGAAAAAAAGAAAGAAAGAAAGAAAGAAAATCCGGAGAGAAAGGATGAAAGAAACAAACAAAGCAAGAAAGAAAGAAAGAAAATCAGGAAAAAAAGAAAGAAAGAAAGAAAGAATGAAAGAAAACACAAAGAGACGGAGCACAAAAAAAGGAAATTAAAAAAGAAATAGAAATGATATAAGACGAAAGAAAGAAACAAACAAACAAATGAAGAAAGAAAGAATATTAGCAAAAAAAGAAAAGAAAGAAAGAAAGAAAGAAAGAAATTTAAAAAATAAAAAGAAAAGAAAACAAGAAACAAAAAACGAAAGGAAAGAAAAACAAATAAAAGAATGAACGAAATTAAGAGAAAGAAAGGAAAAAGAACAGGAATAGAAAAAAATTAGAAGAAAGAAAGAAAGAAAGAAAGAAAGAAAGAAAGAAAGAAAGAAAATAATATAAAAAAAAAAGAAAAAAGAAAGAAAGAATAGGCAGCACCATAAAAATATTAGTAATAATAAAAGAAAAGAAAAAACAGAACAGATAAAAGATTAAGAAAAGAAGGTGAAAACAAGATGGAGCTTGAATAAAGCCGAGAAAAACGCCAAACATTGAAATAGCAATAAGACACTGAAACACTAGTAAGCCTCTTTTACAACTCCGTCTTTATAATCGATTTTCAGAGAAGCCTTACATGTCTACACCGACTGGCATGGTTATTTGTTTCCTTATTTCTACAGTTCCCGTGGGGAGGAGCATACGTGCAACAGGTAATGCGGAACTACAGTAGAGCAGGTTTGTCAGATTTGTTTAATGTCTTTTCTATCTTTATTCATTCGCTCAATGCTGATTGTTTTGACCTTTTCCTACTGGGATAAGAAAAAAACCTCTTCATTCGATGTCAGATCGAGACATTCTCTTTCTGTGTTCTTCATTCAGATCCCACTTAACTGATCTTCACTTCGATTCCAAAACGGCCCCTTTTCTGAAATCTTTATACAAGCAACGAAATAAAGTTTTCCTTCTTTTATAAGCCGTGTCCCTTCAGAACGTGGAGGATCAGGGCTCTCCCGAACTCTCCCCCATTTGTAGTTTTTTTCTACTCCCCACTCTCAGTTCTTGTCCTGCTTATCTATTTACACAAACTGTCGTGAGGTTTGGCCAATCTGTTCTGGTTTATTACAAATTGAAATAATCCTCCTACATTTTTTTTTTTTATTTATTATTATTATTATTATTATTGTGCCATGTTTACACGTGGCACAGTGGATAAAGGCGTTAGTTAGATCCAGTGACAGAACCCAAAGAGTGTGAGTGCAATACCCGGTTAAGGCAGCGGAGAACTTTCAGAGGGCAATTAACAGGAGATAACTGATAACTGACATCCATTAGGCATGGCACGTGGAATTAGAACAGTCTACCCCAGTGAGCGAAATAAAGGGTTCAGTTCGACATTTCAACCACTAGAGTGTACAACGGCCGAAACGTTGTAATCAATATAGCGACATAGATGAGGACAATAGTCCGAATAATGGAAATAGTGTACATAATACCTCATCTCAGAAATATAGACAGATATTGAGATTACTTAGCTGTGATTAGCTGTGATCTGTTTTTAATGGGTTTAAAACAAGTGTAGAATTCTGAGTCTACAAACCTCATTAGCTAGCTTAGACACGATTTTCCTCTGCTCCACTTATATTCATTACGTCCTGTGTGTGTCAAATTCTCCGAGCTCTCAGTTCTCATTATGTATAATAGAACTTTCAACTGCCTCTTTCTGATGCTAAATAAGAAGTATCTTTTTTTTATTATTTATATTATTCACATTCTGATAAATGTCTCCAAATAAGTGATTATTATCACGACATTTCGACTGTTATGCACTACTTGGACATTCTTCAGTTGTCTGCCGTTCTAGGTAACCTTCAGAGAAACTCGAAATAAACGGAAAGTTTGTTTAGTTTGGTTTGGTTCACGACATATCAACCTGCATGGGTTATTTAATGCCGACAAAATTTTTATTCCTGGTAATATTTTGTTTTGTCAAAAATCTTTTTCTGGGAATATTTTTTTTCAAAAATGTATTGTTAGTAATATTTATTTTAAAAAAATCTACTGTTGGTAATATATTTTTCAAAAATGTATTGCTGGTAATAGTTTTTTTCTTCAAAAATTTATTGCTGGTAATAATTTTTTTACAAATTACTTCTGGTATTAAAACCCATTTTTACACTTTCATAGTGTTTTTACCCCAGTTTCGGGGTAAACTATTTGCCGATAACTGGGACCCTAACAGGTGCTACCACCCTCGGTCAGGGTGGACCTGGGAACATCAGCAATTAAGAGTTGGTTCCACGTTCCTCAAAGCCTCCTGATTAGAGGCCTTGCTGTTGTATGTAGTTTATCGTCTTACCCAGGACACGAATGTAGTTTATCATGATACCTAGGACAGGAATAAACGGAAAGCGAATAATCTACTCTAATAGATTAAATAAAAGGGTTTAACTTTAGTATCAGAGGCAATATCTTTTAAGCGCCATGGCACATGAGGACGTCGGAGATCATTAACCATCACATCACCTTATCCTTAGTGTCACTTACAAATGTTTGTCTTTTCAGCATGACCACCTAATTTCCTGTACTGACGTTCATTTTCACAAGTTCGTTAGGTAACGGATCATGGCTCTCCTTAATTTCCTCTACTTTGCTTATGTTTATGGCTCTCCATGACTTCCTGTTGTTTTAACTCTTAGAAAGATTTGTCTTTTCACCATTCCTCTCATTCAACGTTCTGCCACACATTTAAACAAGCTCATTAGGCACATGATCATGGCTCTCCATTATTTCCTATCATTCATATCTCATAGTAAGATTTGACTTTTCACCAATCCTCCCATTCCTTTGTCTGCCATCCATTTACACATACTTGCTATGCATGTGTTTATGGCTCTCCATGACTTCCTATCCTTTGTAGCTCTTAGTAAGATTTATTTTCCCCCTACAGTCACAATCCCTGTTTTGCCATCCATTTACACAATCTCGTTAGGGAGATGATCATGGCTCTCCATAACTTTCTATCCTTCGTATCTCTTAGTAATATTTGCCTTTTCCTCAACCCCAATTCCTCTGTCTGCCATCTATTTACACATATTTGTTATTATCTATGTGTTTATGGCTCTCCATGACTTCCTATCCTTTATAGCTCTTGTGTAAGATTTATTTTTTCACCTCTCGTTACAATCTATGCATTTCCATTCAATTACACAATGTTGTTAGGAAGATGATCATGGCTCTCCATCACTTCCTATCCTTCGTATCTATTAATAATATTTGTCTTTTCACCATCATTTCCATTCCCTTGTCTGCCATCCATTTACACATACTTGTTAGTCTTGTGTTTATGGCTCTCCATGACTTCATCGTTTGTAGCTCTTAATAAGATTTTTTTAATCATCCCTTACATTCTTCGTTCAGCATTCATTTACACAAACTCGTTAGGTAGGTGATCATGGCTCTCCATGACTTCCTATCCTTCGTATCTCTTAGTAAGATTTGCCTTTCACCATCCCTCCCATTCCCTTGTCTGTCATTCATTTACACAAGCTCGTCAGATAGGTGGTCATGGCTCTCCATTACTTCCTATCCTTTGTATCTCTTAGTAAGATTTTCTCTTTTCACCATCCCTTCCATAACCTTGTTTACCATCCATTTACACAATCTCGTTAGGTGTGTGATTATGTCTCTCCATAACTTCCTATCCTTTGTATCTCTTAGTATGATTTGTCTTTTGTTGTGCATACCTAAAGACGATTGTGGGTATGTCCCCATTCATATAAATACAGTAGTAAATACTGTATGTTGGTCTGCAGTTGGAGATTCGTCTCTAGCTGTGCTAGTCAAACTTGTAAGTGGGGGTAATATGCTGTATAAGTAATCCACCACTAGCAGTGGTTTACCTACTTCACACCGCTGGCGAGTATTGTATTTTGCTGTTGTTATAAAGATTACCATTTCATTTCCAACCTCCGTTTTGGCTATTCCTCATTCAGTAACCATTTCTACGTTACAACAAATTTTTTTTTTTTAAATTTCCAGCAATATATTTTTGGGAAAAAATTACCAAAGTTCACATGAAAATAAAATTTCGACATTAAATGACCCATAAGGAGTTGATATGCCGCTAAACAAACAAACCAAACAAAACCTTGGAAAATATATAAATTGATCTCTCCTCTTCTCCACCTATGGGTTAAATAGCAGGCCAGATTAGACTCTTTGGCTGTGGTTGGGAACCAATCTAAGAGAAGGAAAACTCCAATTTCCAGACAGTGAAGAATTTAATGGGAAACCACGGTATTTATCTTACCCCAGAATTACTGGCAACAAAAAACAAAAAAAAATTCGGAATTGCCTACATCCTGAAGGGAGACGGAATTAAGTCGGGGGTGATGGCGATCATAGCTATCCACATCTTCCTGTTTTTTATTGCTCTAATATATATATATATATATATATATATATATATATATATATATATATATTACACTTTACCATCCATTACTATTCATCCTGAACGAGAAAGTATTAAAAATTTAAAAAATGGTACAGCATTGGGAATGTGACTGAAACCGAGATGTCAGATTAGGACCGATAATATTGCAGATTAGAATTTGTGATGATATCTGCAACAAGATATTCACCTCATCTTTTCACTTCGTCATTCTCAATATTCTCATGTGCTATGTGGTGCCTGTGGAAATTCATGGCCCTACAGGACTTCCTGATTTTTATTGCTCTAAGTATTTCTTTTAAACTCTTTAACACTCACCACTCTTTGTTCCGAACGAAGAAGCCTCGACCGAGATTTGAACTCGACTTGCTAGTTCCATTGTCAAAATCGATAATCGTAACATCACCAACACATTTAACGATGATTGAAAAAATATATTGTTTTTATGGGTCATGTTCTGCTGGGTGTTGGCTCTCCACAACTTCCTTTAATCATTCACCATCACTCATTGTCGCAGAGCTGCCACTCTTGTATCCAATATGCACTGGGGGTGTAAAGTTTTCTAGGCCCTTCGTCGGTAGAATCAAATCTCTAAATCGTTTCTTCATCTGGGACGAGATATTCTAACATTTACTGCCATGCGGGAGATTAGGTATAAAATTGCTATGTTATACCTTATCTCTTTATCTTATGGTAGTGACTTTTCATTGTTTATCATGAAAATTTCCTGTTTCTTAAGACTTAGTTTTTTCACAATCGCTCTCACAATCCCGATGTTACTTGTGTAGAGGATTTTCTGTCGTCTATGACAATTCTCAAGAATTAATGATGACTTATAAAACCACAAGTTATATTTTCATACGTTATATAGTGATCGGGAAAAGAAATAAACTGACAGATACGAAAATACAAATAGATAGATAGATAGATAGATAGATAGATAGATAGATAGATAGATAGATAAAAATGGAAAAACTGAGACTAGATAGATAGATAGATAGATAGATAGATAGATAGATGAAAATGCAAAAAATGAGACTACATAGATAGATAGATAGATAGATAGATAGATAGATAGATAAAAATGGAAAAACTGAGACTACATAGATAGATAGATAGATAGATAGATAGATAGATATGAACAAACTGAGATAGATTAATGTAGAAAAAGCTAAATTATCGAAAAAAGAAAAAATATTGAAACTTAAGAATTAAAAAGTTAAAACAAAGATAGAAATAACCAAAAGAAAGAAAGAAAGAAAGAAAGAAAGAAATATCGGAAATAACAAAAAATATTGAAAACAAAGAGTTAAAAATGAAAAGCAAGAAAGAATTATCGGAAGGAAAGGAAAAAATATGGAAATGAAAGAAAGGAAAATATCAAAAGAAAGAAGGAAATATTGAAAAAAAACTAAGAAAACAAAATGATTTAAATATTGAAAAGAAAGAAAACATTTTAAAAAATAAAAAGGAAGAAAGAAATATCGACAAGAAAGAAAGAAATTATTAACGGAAAGAAATAAAGAAATAAATACGAAGAACGATAAAAATCAAAAGAAAGATGGAAAGAAAACAGAATAATGAATCGATATCAAAATGAAAGAAATCAAAGCAAATAACGTAAAAGTGTTCAGAAAAGATAATGAAAAATAAAAAAATTAAAAGAAGCGTATAAAAAGAATATGAATGAGATTTGGCCATTGCGGAAGGAATAACCAGTAAATTGAATAAAGGTCGAAATAGGAAACTGTTGTCGCCTGACGTCGATGCTAAAAGACGCCATGTTGATTCATTTAGTCGTGAAATCTGGAATTGACTGAGATTTCCCAACGGCCACAAAAGATCTCAGCGTGGCAGAAGGAAAATACCACTCAGTTAATTTCATCATTTCGAGATAGTTTTTCCCCTTCTGAGTTGGCTTTCTGCCTGTCAACTTAACATATACATAGACAAGTACAATATAGGCAATTTGGTGTGCCGGTATAAGTTGACAAATTCAGAAAAACATGCGAATGTGCGCTTGCGCGTGTGTGTGTGTAATCCAGTGTATAATTTCTAATCCGACTCAAAGCAGCAACACTTTGTCTATCGTTTTCTGTTGTTGCGACGGCAGCAATGTTTTTTTATTTTATACAGTTAACAATCTGATTATTAAATCTATAGTATTAATATGGATTAATATATATATATATATATATATATATATATATATATATATATATGTGTGTGTGTGTGTGTGTGTGTGTGTGTATAAAGTGGATATTGAAATCTCTACTTAAAGACGACAGTACGTTTTATGTTTAAACTCAGTTGTTGACCTGAAGATTGCGTTTAAGCATGAAACAGCCTGTCAGCTCTGAGTGTTGACTTCAATGCCCACTATTACATTTACATATACTCTATTTCTAATATTGAGCACTTTAAGTCATAAATATAGTCTATATATATATATATATATATATATATATATATATATATAGCGAGAGAGAGGGGGGAGGCTCTACGAAAAGCTGCTATCCGATTCACTTCACAAAGCAAGTATTTTAATTACCAAACATTAAAATACTAAGCTGTGGAATGGAAGAAGGTGAGAACTTTTCAATGCTCCTACGTCATACACAGTGATGTTGAGAGGTTTGCTGAAACCCGGAGCTAACTCCTTGATTGTATGACACTAAGACTCAAGTAGTGGGGGCAGCTTCTCCGGTCTCACTTATCAAAACATGGGTCCACATTCACACCAGCCTTGTAGGACTGTAGAGCGCCAGTACAACGAAGTTGACAGAGACAATTTAAAATTTTAAAAATTAAATTTTTATTTCATTCTTTTATTGGATGGCCTCCCGAGATGAATGTCCGGGGCCGTCACACCCTTTGCTCCCCACTTCTCCCCACTTCTGCACGCTACTTTATATACATAAAAAAACATTTAAATTAAATGTTACAACCGTGGGAATTGTACTCTATTCGTTCTTATCTTACCTGGATATATATATACATATATATATATATATATATATATATGAAGAAAAATATACGGAAAAACAAACAAAAATCCTAATATGCAATTATGCTGTTTTAATGTTAATATAATGTCAACGTCGGACGTTTCGGTCTAGTAGACCATCTTCAGGACATATTCATAAAACATAATTAACATTAGACTATATTCAATTCAACATGAAAAGACGGTGGACATTTATTTATTCTGTATCGACCAATCCTATACTTGTATATATATATATATATATATATATATATATATATATATATATATATATATATATATATATATAAAGAAAATATACGGAAAAAACAAACAAAAATCCTTATATGGAATTATGCTCTTTTAATGTTAATATGTCAACGTCGTACGTTTCGGTCTAATAAACCATCTTCAGGACATATTCATAAAATATAATTAACATTATTAGTTCAACATGACAAAGATGATAATGTTATATTTTCTTCATACTGTCGGATCTATATCCATATATTTGCTTACATATATATATATATATATATATATATATATATATATATATATATGTATGTATATATATATATATATATATATATATATATATATATATATAGAGAGAGAGAGAGAGAGAGAGAGGGAGAGAGCGAAAGAGAAAAAGAGAGAGATACCTAAATTTTAAAATGCATTTTTCAAAATGAAAAATCTTTGTTGAAGCTTTTATTTAGGCTTTAATTTTAGGCTAATAGATTAAATTTAATATTAGGTTGGTGTAAAAATAATGTCGTTTTCTCACATGTGAGAAAACGACATTATTTTTGCACCAACCTAATATTTTAATATGCGAAATACATTGCCGTATTTCAAACAGAATTGTCTGGAATTATTTTTAAAAATCGTTAAAGTCTATCAAAATCAGCCATATTGACGAAAATGGAATAACGGTATTCCTTTTATTAAAAAGAAATCTATCAAAAATAAAATATACTTTTCTGAAACGTTTATTTAAAAAAGATTAGTTGGTTAAAAGATTAATTAATCTTATTTGAGACAAAAATGAATTTCTCTAAATTTCATGAAAGGAAATATTATGTGGGGATAACAGATGCAAAAGACATTTACAAAAAAAAAAAAATAATAATAATAATAATAATAATAATAATAATAATAATAATAATAAAGAAATGTTTCCAAAATAATGTCCTTTCTTTGTGAATATGTCTGAAAGTTTCGTTAAAATCCGAAAATTATTAGGTTGGTGCAAAAATAATGACGTAATAATGTCGTTTTTTGACGTATTTTTAACGTCCAAAAACGACATTATTACGTCATTATTTTTGCACCAACCTAATATCTCAATTTTGAAAGAATTTCCAAATCAATGAGTTTTACACCAAAAAAAGATGCTAAAATTTTCCACAGTAATTTATGGCCAGCCACTGAGAAAAAAAAGGGTCTAAAAAGGATTAAAAATATAATTTTTTTTTTTAAGCATTTCACCCCAAGCAAGGCGGGAAGCCACTAGGACGCAAGGGTTTACAGAAAATTTAGAGTAAGATCAGATAGGAGTGATAGAAGAAAGGATGGAGAAGGATAGTGGATAGATAGATCAAAGTAACTGGAGATGTCGATTGACATTACACTTGAATAGCTGGAGACTATAGCTCACAGGGAAACAGGATTAGGGAAAGGAATTCCACAGGCGAGAGGTGCGAGACATGAAGCCATTGGAGTAGAAGAGACGGCTACATTTAGGAGTTTCGACAGTGAAGGGGTGAGAATAATCAAAAAATTCTTTAGAATTTCCACTTTAGAATAACATAAAGATTTTGACGACAAAACCGTTTTTATTAATATTCGGGCTTTTTTTCACCAGGTATGCTCATTTTCTAGCGAATCTTTAGGTGCGATGGATAAATTGTCGTCTAAATTGCATAAAATTGAAAATGCTAATGACATTTCATTTTAACAGATATATTTAGCAAAATTGCACAAAAATATCTTGAAATACTAAAGAGTCAAGTTATTAAATAAAATCGCCATTGGCTTCAAACATGGCCTCCAGACGACTTCGGAATCTCCTCCAACTCTTCTAGACGGTCTCCCTGTATAATCCTACCATAATCCTTGCCTTCAGTTCATCTTTGGTGTTACAAGATAGTTTCTTGGTCTCTCGCTCAACTGCACTATACACATATAATCAAGTGGGGTACTCTCTGGGGAGTTAGGTGGCCAGATGTAACGGGTGATGTGGTCGAAGAAATTGTCTGGCTGACATGACTGGGTACTCCTGTTTGTGAGGCGTGATGCAGAGTCCTGTTGCCAGAAACAAGGTCTTGCGGCAACCACCCTCTTGACCCAGGGCAGCACTACCCCCTGAAGGCAATTGAAGTAGGACCCATGTTGAGTGTAAGGCTCTGTCAGAAGATGAATGGAGGCATAACTTCGCCATGACTAGTGATCACTCTAAACAAAATTGTAATCACCATTAGATTAACACACACAAAGAAAAAATATTCGTATTACAGTTTCCGGTGCGAATGGCAAACAGTACAGCATGCCGTTTTCCAAATTTCTAGCGGAGTGAATTGCGTCATTATGATCTTTTTCTCAGAGACACTGACCAAGTGACCCTACAACACTGTTCAGCAGACAAAATCAAAAACAAACAATGCGCATGCGTTAAATTAAAATTATAAAGTGACGACAATTTACCCATGGAACCATATATATATATATATATATATATATATATATATATATGTAAGTGGGCATTGAAATAGGAATTGAAGTCAACACCCAGAAGCAGCATTCTGTTTCATGCTAAACGCAATTGTCAGACCATATACATATTAACAGTAATCCTGTGAAATTATCGGATTATGTAATTATTGAGGGTCATTATATTAAAGATCAGAATTTAATATTTATGCATTTTGGGAAGAAGTGTATATCTATATCTATCTATCTCCATACATACATACATACATACATATATATATATATATATATATATATATATATATATATATAACTATGAAGCTAAAGAGCCAGGCAAATGTACCTAGGTTTCTTTAGCTTCATAGTTAGATTTGGTCTACTTAGTGTATTGAACACTTTGCTTAGTTACTTTTTCTTTACTCGTGTTGGAGGTTTTTTTTCTTTGGACTTTGAACTTGAATTCTGAACGATTGTTTTCACCTCAATTTGGTCTTAGTTCTTTCTTTTTTATCCCTTATTATCCTTGGGCACTGCTTTGTTCATTTACAAGCCAAAACAACTAAGGTTTTTCCAGACGAGTATAATTACTTATATTTATAAGGTTATATATATATATATATATATATATATATATATATATATATAATATATATATATATATATATATATATATATATATATATATATATATATATATATATATATAAAAGTGAACATAGAACTCAACACTTAGAGGCGACAGTCTGTTTCATGCTATATGCAATCGTCAGGCCACGTATGCTGTTATTTTTCTCGGCTATTTATACATATAAGGGTCAGTGGTTCATTGTGGGTAGTCTATTATGGCGGTGTTATTTTACCGGAAGTCATTTATTTATTTATTTGGCTTAAATTATTTTGCTTGTTTTTATTTTTTGTTTCTTATTTTATTTATTTATTTACTTATTTTTTAATCGGTGTTTTTTTTATTAACGTAGTAAAGATTTGTTTATATCACTTATTTAATAGGTTTGTTTTGGTTTCAGAATTTAATTAAAGCTATTTGTTCGGTTTTGGGGTTGGTTGTTGTAGTTTATTCTAACTATTATTTTGGCAGAAACAGTTTTTTTAATTCGTGTTTATTTGGGTTGATTATCTTTATTTGTTTTTTCTAACGGTAACTTTATCGGGATTGGTTAGTTTATTTATTTACTTGGATGAATTTAGGTCAATTTATTTTACTTGTATATTTTCTCTTTTCGGTTTTATGTAACGTAGTATATATTTTTTTATTTTTATTTTATTTTATTTTTTATTTTGTTTTATTTTATATTATTTTTTTTTTATGGTTATATAACAGTTATAGCTATTTTTCGTCCGATTTTTTGGTTTGATTTTTTAGTCTAACTAATATTTTGGTCATAATGGTTAGCTACTTTGTTTATTATTTACTTTATTTATTTGGGTTCGTTGTTTGTTTTTTTGTTTTGTTTTGTTTTTTCCGTTTTCAATTTTTTAAGTAACGTAGTAAAAATTTGTTTTCATGTCTGCATTTTGAGATGAGCTCGGATCTTTTATTTAATAATTTATTTTGGTCTGGGAAAGTAATGATAGCTATTTTTTCCTCCAAGCAAAGTTTGCAAGTTTTTGATTGGTTGTTGTAGGCTGATGATCTTTTCCTTATTTTCCAAGATATTTTTGGTGTGATGTGCGTTTTGTTTTTAATTTCCCAGATATACTTAGAAAGCATTGTACTGTTCGCATATTTACTATTTGTGAAAGATGTTTTGTGTGTATAATTTCTTTGTTTCCAGGGTCCTTCAGTTACTCCTATGTATACTTTTTCTTCATTATCTTGTGATTTTATCGTGGCTTGGTATATTACGTTGTTTTGTAAACAATTTCCGTTTAAGGGACATTCGTTCTTTATTCTGCAGTTGCACGTGGGTTTAATTTGTTCGTGTGGTTTGTTGATAATTTTCCTGTTGTGCTTTTTTATTATTTGTGCCATGTTCTCGGTGCAGCTGTAGCTGATTTTTACTGTGTTTTTGTTGAATATTTTGTGTAGGGTGCTTGATTCTGGGAAGTGTTTGTGTAAGAGTTGGAAGAATATTTTTCCTACGTTTGTTTTTACGTTTTTGCTGTACGGTGGGTTGAACCATATAATATTTCTTCTCCTGTTGGCCTTTTTTGTGTTTTGTGGTGAGTATGTGAGTGTTGCTGGGAATCCGCTATCTTTTAGGGTTGTTTCATAGTCTTTCTTAGCTTTGTTAAATATGGATTCATTGGAGGAATTGTCGGAAAGGCTGCGGTTAATCGATTTTGGTATCTGTTTGAGTATAGAAGGCGGGTGGTTGGAAGATGTGTGTATGTAGAGTGGTTCATCATTAGGTTTTCTATATGGTTTATATGTGCCTTTTGTTAGGTTGAAGGTAACATCTAGAAAATCTACTTCGTTTAGGTTGGTTTTTATATCTATGTCGAATTTATATCTATGTCGAATTTAACAGAGTTAGGGATAACCAGGTTTTCTCCACAAGTTGAAAGGTCAACGGCATAATGGACCCTTCCCTCTGCGTTTTCTGTAAATACTTTCAAGTAATTCTCCGGATGATCTCTTCGGAATGTTACCCCTACTTTATTATTTATAGCGGAGTACTAGATTGGCAGCAAGGTTTCATCAATTTACAGTTGAATTGGCAAGATGTAACCGTAAATTCTATGCTAACCGTTTCTTTTCTATCATTTCTCGCTCGTAGAACTCTCTTCTGGGTTCATGCTTTCCAGCCAACTTTTATCTCGAAAAATATAAATGCAATGTCAACTGCTATCCACTGTCTTCCTGATTACTCTTCTGTTGCTCTCCCTCCCTTTTGATTCTCTTGTTTTCTTTTTCTTCCACACTCAATAACCCCTTCTGTCTTCACTGCATTGCATGGGGTGATATGATTAAATATATATAATTAGTTTATGTCTCGACTCTGTCTGCAGCTATATATATATATATATATATATATATATATATATATATATATATATATATATATATACATATATATATATATATACATATATATATATATATATATATATATATATATATATATATATATATATATGTATATATATATATATACATAAATATATTTCACATTATATATATACTTTTTTAAACGGGTTCTTTTTACTGCCGCACCAAGTCAAAGTTGATTTAAATATAAGGATCATATTTCCCATTTTATTGTTAAAATAGATGCAAAAGTATCTCGTTTAAGAAAAAAGTGGGTGGGGGGTATTTTACATTAGCAAGATGTAATAAAAGAGGGAAAATTAAAGGGAAAAAAAACCTTATGCGTACTAAATATATTCTAGGTTAAGCAGTAATTTCCCCCAATAGGGCCAACCAGGATTTCATCTGCTTCTGTCTACACAGGACACGACGTTGCATATTAATAATATCGGGGCGATATATAATTATACATACATATATATATATATATATATATATATATATATAGGGAAAACATGGAATAAAAAGAACATTCGGGCAGTTTTTATATAATTTATCATCTGAAAAGTAAAAGTTATTAAATCGCATGAGAAATTGTATAAAAAAAATAAATAAAAGCACCTTGTCTGTCGTATTCAATGAAATGTGCATGAAAAGACTGCTGCCTAAATACACAAATATATATATATATATATATATATATATATATATATATATATATATATATATATATATATAAACCTGTCAGTGCAGAAATTCCTCCTCACAATCGTAATACAAGGGAAATAAGAGCGATTTGATATATAACACTTAAATTACAAATGGCGAATATACTGCTTTTCAATCAACAGGAATAAATAAAAAAAACGTAAATCTAAAATTGTTTCCATTAAAATTTCAGCTTTTACGCCATTTTAAAAAATATGGATATTTAATAGAAATTGCTTTTATTTGAAACTGAATTCTCGAACAAAGTTCTTTATTGAGATTAAGGTTTTACCATTTCTACGCCATGGAGACGACACGGGTATTACGTTCTTCATAATTTTCCAATTCTATTCTATTCGATGTCGCCACGACACGTCTCGGTACCTATTGAAAAACTTGGCTATTAAAATCAATATACGCTTGCCTGGATTCAAATATAATATATGGACTCGACATTTTTCTTGCTAGCTGGCTGAACAGAATAAACGCTGAGATTCAACCAATTCATTGCGTGATTTATACAACATAAACGAACTTTTACTCCTATTTAATGATATGTTTCCTATCAATACCACTGGCCTCTTGTTTAAAAGAAACTTTTACTCTCTGAGAATCGCTGATTATATTTTTTACTATTTATTTATATTCGGACTATTAGATTTATCTTCGTTGTTGCTATCACAACGTATAGGCCGTTGTGCCCACCGGCCTTCTTCGGTTGTATATCGATCTACAGGGAATTTTGAACTGAACCCATTATTTAATCTACAAAAGTAGACTGTTCTTGTTCCACTTCCCATGTCTAAGGATATCTCATCGAGTTTTTATTTTTAGTACTGCTCAGTTACTGTTCGTCCAATTACTATGGACTCACAATCACCGTGTGATCAAATTCAAGAACCAATACTTTAATCCACTACGCCTTTGTCCTGTAGTGAACTTGGAGACTTAAACCTAACCTGACTGTTAATTAGTGCTATAACTACTAATGCTTATGCTGTCTGTCATGTTTTTTTATGCGCCATGTTTCTTCTGGGCGTGTCGATCGTGGCTTACCACTACGTCCATTTCGTTGTAACTTTAAGCAATTTTTGTCCCCTTGCCATCTATTTACACAAACATTTTAAGTAGTGTTTTCTCTCTGCGCTTCTTCTCTTTAAGGTTTTTTAGTGTCAAAATCTCCAAGCAATCTTTCCTTATTATATATCCCCGAAATTTCAACTGTTTATTTCCGATTCTATGTATGAATGTCTTTTTCGTGTTCATTTTCCTTGAAACTTCCGTATTGTTCAAATGCTCTGCCCATGGTATTCTCATCATTTTTCTGTAGAAACATATTTCTGTTACCTCAACTCTCTTTGAGGAAATAGTCCGGTATTCGTTGTTATAATAAGAGGATGGATGTTACATTGCAGTCCAGCACTGTTTTCTTTGCTTCTAACGAAAATCTCCTGTTTCTTAATATTTTAGCATATTTTGCTATTCCGAAATCCTCTTTTGAAATGATAATTTTAAACGAACCTTTCCCCTTTGCAGACCACCATAGTAACAATGTGAAATATGGCCATTTAATGTAACTTTGTCTTATTGATAACTTCACAGCCACAACTGATTGGTTGATTTTCTTATTGATAACCAATTCTTTAATCCACTAGGCCATTGTTCTGTCGGACTATTGCTATAGTGAACTTGGAAACTTAAACCTAACCTGACTGTTAATTGGTGCTGTAACTACTGATGCTTATGCTGCCTGTCATGTTTTGATTTTCCTGGGGTTTTTTATGTGCCATGTTTCCAAAAATGTATTGCTGGTAATAATTTTGTCCTGCAAAAATTAATTGCTGATAATATTTTTACTAAAATGTATTGCTGGTATTAAAACCTATTTTTTACACTTTCATAGTGTTTTGACCCCAGTTTGGGAATTAACTATTTGCCCATATCTGGAACCCTAACAGGTGCTATTACCCCGGGTCATAGTGGACCTGGGAACACCAGCAATTTAGCGGTGGTTCCACGCTCCTCAAAACCACTGATCAGACTTGACTTTGGATGTTATTTGTCGTCTTACCCAGGACGAGCTTTGGGGCATAGGACACCATCCTGCATAAACATCCTGCAAGTATATATGTGAATTTGAATCCCTAGTTAATCCCTAGTAAAACCTGCAACAGTTCCTGATACTTTTGACCATTCACGGTTGTTCCAGGGTCCAGGAAGTATAAACTAGCAATTCGAGACTGACCTGTCTGGGAGGGTCTTTCATATGATGTGTGATATTTTTTATCATATCTCTTTCATGGAGGCCTTTTCACATTAACACTGACTCACAATGGGAATTCATCACTGAACATAACTTTTCTCCAGTTTCTTTTTGTCTAATTTTAACGCCTTTTTAAGAATGTCAGGTGCTTTTACTTTATTTCTAAAGTTAATCTTTATTTTCGGGCAGATTTGAAGTGTAACAGAGAGAGGTTGACGCACATGAATGCACACACGCAAATATAACGTTTATTCATTGACGATGGAAAACACGATCTTCCGTGAAAGTTACAAACTGTGTCAGCGCTATTAATAGGAAAGAATCTAGAATAATGATATATGAAACCTGAGACGGCTGATGGATAAAGAATAAATTTCAAATCGGGTTGGCGAGGACTTGTTTATAAAAAAATGCAAAAAGGCAGGTGGCGATGTTTAATTTGGGTCATTAAAAAAAAAAAAGACGAAAATAATATTTTTGATAAAAACATATTGAAGTAAATTGGACCGGGGAGGTAAGATTGGTGTATGTTTACCACTAATGAAATCTGATCTAAACATAAGTTGTATCCGCTGAATTTGGTCATCGAAAAGACAATTGAAATGAACATTGAACTAATTAATTTTATCCACTAAGAGATTTGAAATAGATCTGAATTTATACTTTGCTTATGGCGACACTCGTGTTAAGCGCGTGAACAACCTGGCTTATAACCTTCGGTTTGCCATATAAACACGAGTTTTGCTGAGTTGGGGAGACTTGGGCGTTAGACGAGAGTGACGTTGAGAGAGAGACTGTCGTTGCAGTGAGTCGGTCCAGTGGCGAGTCAGAGATAAGGACTTCAAGAAATATCATCGTCGTTGTGGCAGTCGCATTGAAAAGTCGCTGAAACTTAACGTTTGTCACTTACGACAACCAACTGAAAAGCTACACTTCCACGTAGGACTGGAATTACGAGTCACATATGCTCCCAAGTTGATTTGGAACGAGTTAATCACACACACACCTCTCTCTGTTGGTATAATTGGTAGAGGAGTGGTCCTCTGTTCTTATGTTAATTGCTTTTCTATCCTTTCTGTAAACTCTTTCTACTGTTGTTGTTTTCTTATATAAAAGGCATCACTATTTTACCCATCGTTGTTCGGCTTCAGCAGATATTATTTCCTTGTTTGCCACATTCTAATTGTCCTACCGCCCACCCTCACAGCCGTGCCTACATCCCCAATCGACCGTGAACGTATGGATAACACCCCGCTTACTGGATCTAAAAACTAACACAACGTGGGCAGCAGACGGAACTTGGTCAGTGACCGGTCGAACAATCTACGGGTACTCAGGGAGCGTGCAGCCAGCTACCCCTGAGTTCGGTTCAGACCGAGTGGGCGCCTCAACCCAAAGAGCAAGACGCCGGAGGTTGAGGGGCTCAAGGGACGAGTGGTAGAGAAGGACCAATTTGAAAGAAACTCTCCTACGACTTTCATCTCGGACCCTAAGAAGAAGAGCAGCTCGAATGTTTACATGAACTTGTTCAAGATTGGTGAATTGATGGATTTCATGATACGATCATTTGTATGGGTGGATTTGATGGAAGGTTCACTTTTCTTTTGACCAGAATAAGAGCCACCAGTACTTGGCACTTGGCGACAGCATTATGAAATGCAAATCCATTTGGATTGAGATTTCATGCTCTGAATAGCCAAAGAAAGAAAGAAAGATGTTGCGGAAAGGAAGGAAGGAAGGAAGGGAGGAAAGAAGGAAAGAAGGAAGGAAGGCCTTTCGCCAAAGAATCGTAGCAAAATTCTGAAATGCATAAAAAATTGTTGCAGTTTTTTGTATATATTATGTACTAGTGAGTTAGTCAAAATGACTTGACTCACTTTATAGTCATAGAGAAATTTGGAGATGTGAAATTAAGTGAGAAAGAGAGAGAGGAGAAACTGAGAGAGAAATTTGGAGATGTAAAATTAAGTGAGAAAGAGAGAGGGAGGAGAAACTGAGAGAGAAATTTGGAGATGTGAAATTAAGTAAGAAAGAGAGAGAGGACAAAATGAGAGAGAAATTTGGAGATGTGAAATTAAGTGAGAAAGAGAGAGAGGAGAAACTGAGAGAGAAATTTGGAGATGTGAAATTAAGTGAGAAAGTGAGAGAGGAGAAAATGAGAGATAAATTTGGAGATGTGAAATTAAGTGAGAAAGTGAGAGAGGAGAAACTGAGGGGGAAGATGGAGATGTGAAATTAAGTGAGAAAGAGAGAGAGAGGAGAAACTGAGAGAGAAATTTGGAGATGTGAAATTAAGTGAGAAAGAGAGAGAGAGGACAAAATGAGAGAGAAATTTGGAGATGTGAAATTAAGTGAGAAAGAGAGAGAGGAGAAACTGAGAGAGAAATTTGGAGATGTGAAATTAAGTGAGAAAGTGAGAGAGGAGAAAATGAGAGATAAATTTGGAGATGTGAAATTAAGTGAGAAAGTGAGAGAGGAGAAAATGAGAGATAAATTTGGAGATGTGAAATTAAGTGAGAAAGTGAGAGAGGAGAAAATGAGAGATAAATTTGGAGATGTGAAATTAAGTGAGAAAGTGAGAGAGGAGAAACTGAGGGGGAAGATGGAGATGTGAAATTAAGTGAGAAAGAGAGAGAGAGGAGAAACTGAGAGAGAAATTTGGAGATGTGAAATTAAGTTAGAAAGAGAGAGAGGAGAAACTGAGAGAGAAATTTGGAGATGTGAAATTAAGTAAGAAAGAGAGAGAGGGGAGAAACTGATAGGGAAAGATGTAGATGTGAAATTAAGTGAGAAAGAGAGAGAGGAGAAACTGAGAGAGAAATTTGGAGATGTGAAATTAAGTGAGAAAGTGAGAGAGGAGAAAATGAGAGATAAATTTGGAGATGTGAAATTAAGTGAGAAAGTGAGAGAGGAGAAAATGAGAGATAAATTTGGAGATGTGAAATTAAGTGAGAAAGTGAGAGAGGAGAAAATGAGAGATAAATTTGGAGATGTGAAATTAAGTGAGAAAGAGAGAGAGAGGAGAAACTGAGAGATAAATTTGGAGATGTGAAATTAAGTGAGAAAGAGAGAGAGGAGAAACTGAGAGAGAAATTTGGAGATGTGAAATTAAGTTAGAAAGAGAGAGAGGAGAAACTGAGAGAGAAATTTGGAGATGTGAAATTAAGTAAGAAAGAGAGAGAGGGGAGAAACTGATAGGGAAAGATGTAGATGTGAAATTAAGTGAGAAAGAGAGAGAGGACAAAATGAGAGAGAAATTTGGAGATGTGAAATTAAGTGAGAAAGAGAGAGAGGAGAAACTGAGAGAGAAATTTGGAGATGTGAAATTAAGTGAGAAAGAGAGAGAGGAGAAACTGAGGCGAAAATTTGGAGATGTGAAATTAAGTGAGAAAGAAAGAGAGAGGAGAAACTGAAGGGGGAAAGATGGAGATATGAAATTATGTGAGAAAGAGAGAGAGGAGAAACTGAGAGAGAAATATGGAAATGTGAAATTAAGTTAGAAAGAGAGAGCGAGTAGAAACTGATAGGGAAAAATGGAAATGTGAAATTAAGTGAGAAAGAGAGAGAGGAGAAACTGAGAGAGAAATATGGAGATGTGAAATTAAGTGAGAAAGAGAGAGAGGGGAGAAACTGAGAGAGAAATATGGAGATGTGAAATTAAGTGAGAAAGAGAGAGAGGGGAGAAACTGAGAGAGAAATATGGAGATGTGAAATTAAATGAGGAAGAGAGAGAGAGGAGAAACTGAGAGAGAAAGTTGGAGATGTGAAATTAAGTTAGAGAGAGAGAGAGGAGAAACTGAGAGAGAAAGAGATAGATGCGAAATAGAAGAGAAATTGGAGAAAGGGGGAAGTAGAAAGAGCTATGCAAATGAATGGAAAAAAAAAGAATCTTTTAATCATTGCATAAGAACATGATTGCGAAATCTTCGGAAAAAGGGAAAATAACCAATAAATAAATAGAAACGGAACAATAAAAAAGTAGGAATTGAAAATGAAGAACAAAACAAATTTTTCCAGACAAAAAAAAAAAAAAAAAAACGAGAATGAATCAACAGAATCTTTAAGTTGTTTGTTAAGTAAGAAAAAAATCAATGGGATTAAAACAGCATTTTTTGGACGAACAAGAGACAGATTGAAGAGACAGATACCATCTTGGTATTGAAGATTTCTATATGAACGTGATTGAATCCTGTGTTCAGGGAATTGAAGATCTTTCCTTAGGGTAAATGAGGTTATCCTTCTTAAAACCAAACAATCAAAAAATTGAATAGCGCCAGATTTAATGATTAAATTGATTGTTGCTTACAGCCATGTCATGTTGAAAGCGGTGCCTGATCTCCAAAGTGAAGCAACGTGAATCG
Source organism: Acanthosepion lycidas (assembly GCA_963932145.1). Taxonomy (NCBI): domain Eukaryota; kingdom Metazoa; phylum Mollusca; class Cephalopoda; order Sepiida; family Sepiidae; genus Acanthosepion; species Acanthosepion lycidas. The sequence goes on from OZ010603.1 coordinate 3,985,763, forward strand.
GTTCAGTATTTAGTTGGGTGACGGCTTAGGAACTTCAGGTACGAAAAGCAGCTTGTAACACATTTATATAAATAAGGCATCGTGAAAAAAATTGATCAGCACTTTGATGGGTGAGCGCTTAGCTACAATGAAGCTCATCTTTGTGCCAGAGTGAGGAAAACTTAGAAAAATAAGCTGATGAGTCGATCTTTCTTTATAAATATATACAGACAGATCCCCACCTCATCAACGGACTTCGGATGCAACGAACAAAAACTGCAGGCAAAATAAATTTATGCAGGAAAAAAACTTCCAAATTGTCAGCGATGTATTTCAAAATTTGCGGGCTTAGCCGAACAAGTCGTATTAGTTCTCAAAGTGACCGCTTGGTGGCGGTGGCGGGCCTTTCATTTGTAAAGAAAGTCAGGTGTACAGTATATAAAGTACGATACATTAGCGCTTACGTGAGAAAGTAGCTGTAAGAAATCTATTATTTTTGTTAGTTTGATTAATATATCTATATTAGGTATATATTCATTTTTGTCATATATACATGTTTATAGTATTTACATTATGATCATAACTACTGGTAGTTACTGTAGTAGTTTTATAACTCAAAAATATTCCCTTCCAATCCAGGCACAGTCGCCCTTAACGGACCACCTCTCCCCCGTATTAGTCCGTTCATGACAGGTTTCTTTGTACATTATAGCGATAGGAATTAAAAGGAAGAATATACCGCAGAATGTGGTCAAAAGTAGTTAGCAACTCTGCAATTTCAGATTGAACGTTTCCTTCCCCTCTACACCGTTTTCTTGTATGTTCTCTTTATTCCCTTCGTCGTTCGTTCTTCCTTTCACAACTGTACGTATAGTACGATGTACCCTGACAGAAGACCTCTCTAATCTCCATGATGGTTTACTTATAATGGGGAATCACCAATCACTTGCACTGATGACAATCATACTAGACATAAGGGCACCCCAGAATAGAGCACCCGGATGCCCCTCCTCGATTCCATCCACCCAAGCTAATTGCTAATGAACCAATTTCTTGTGGTACAACAAAAAAGTTGGGTCTCTTTTGACAGGACGACCTACTCGCCTTCTCTCAAATCGAACCCCTACATGCCAAAGACGAACTCATTTTCGTCGAGAATAAGGCCAATCCTGTTCACTGTTTCTGCCATTCAACTCCAGTTGTCCTTCACTATGTCTGCTCCAAAAAATGAAGTCAATGACTTTCAAAATGACTGTAATGAAAACTCGGAGTCGGGTTCGGCTTAATGTGCCCTTTTGGCTAAGATGATGTGACTTATTTATACAAATCGTAAGACAGGGGCGGTAATCGGGCTTACCACATTCTCCCCGGCTTTGTTTTCTCCTAGTCCAATACAAAATCATCCATTTGACTGGTTCTCTTGACAATTCTCTGGGATCATCTCGGTGGCAGCTGATCTGGGCTTTCAGGTTTTACAGAAACAGTCGGCCAGAAGTATTTTGTCTAATATTGTTTTTGTCTCCTTCTTGGATCGTGACTCTTTGATTCTTAAAGCTGAGTCTATGGTAGTATTTTCTCGTTTCGAGGGAGCTGGTGTCGATCTCTGGCTCATCACTATCGAGGCCTTGTTCCTCAGGAGAATCCAATGCCATTGTGTTCTCGTTACTATCAAGAGGTAGAGATATTGCTTCAGGGGAGTGCTGCTCCTCCCTCTGGTCTGATAAGTCGTCGGCAGGGGCTAAATCTCTAAGAGAAACTTTCGATTGTCTCCCGTCGAGATGATGGATGCGCGCATAGAGGGGGTTCGCTTCGAGCAGTTATATCTTACTTTCCTAAGTAAAAAAATACCTGGCTCTGAGAGCCACGGAGGAGTGGGGAGATCCCGGCCGAACATCGCCTTGGAAATTTTAAAAACCTTTCGTGAGATTTTATATTAGTTCTTATAGCGTACAGGGCCTCGGTTATTACGTCTTCCAAATTTCTAATCGAAAGGTTTTGGTTTTCAAGTGCTAACTGTACGGTCATCTATATTATGCCATTGCATCTCACGCAATGTCCATTCCCTTGAGGATTGTATGGGGTAGTCCGGCTTAGGGGCACTATCGGTACCAATAGGAATCTTCTTAGTTAATCGGTCATAAAAGAGGTCCCGCGATCTGTATGAATATAAGCAGGCGACCCTAATATTAAGAACAGTGAGCAAAGACAGAGTAAGACCATTGTTGCACTTACATCTGGACAGGGAAAGACAAAATGGAATCCCGAGTCCTCGTCAACAACAATTAGTAGATATTTGTTTCGGGATTTAGATGGTAGAGGGTCCTTAAAATCCATGCTCAGTCTTTTAAATGGCTGTGTACATTTTACTAGGGTTCCCGGTTCGGGTTTGTAGAACCTTGGTTTTATTCGAGCGCAAATCTGACAACTGTTTGTTATTCGTTTCACGTCCTCAATTGAAAAAGACAAATTCCGCCTTCGAACCCGGCGGAATCCTCGTGATGCCCGGATGAAAGAGATCGTTATGAACTTTTTGTGGATCTTTGGTGCTGTTTATTGATCTACACACACTTGACAGCGCGTCCGCCGTTGCACTTTCCTTTCCCGACCGATAGGAAACGTCAAACGAAAAAACAGGAAAACTCTATCCTCCATCTCACTATCGTTTCATTTTTTTTTTTTATTTTCCTTGACGTCTTGGGATTAATCATAAAAGAGACTGACTTTTGATCAGTGATTAATTTAAAGCAGTGACAAATTAAGAAATGTCGCCATTTTTAGCGTCTCGACTTTACCATAAGCTTTCTTTTCGACAGCTGAATGTCTGCGCTCAGATTTTGACAAGGTTCTAGAGAAGGACGCTACAGGGCGCCCGGTTTACGTTAACGCGGCAGCTATGGCGAAGTCGGCTTCATGAATCATTTACCCACAATATATGCAAGTAGTCTGATGCTTGTCGACCCATAAAAAACTGTTGTCATGGTTGAGTGTAAGATTCAGTATCAGTCTATATTTCTGAGATGAAGTATTATTATTTACATTATTCGGACTATTGTCCTCATCTTTGTCGCTATATTTATTACAACGTTTCGGCCTTCCAGTATCTGTCTATATTTCTGAAATGAGGTATTATGTACATTATTTACATTATTCGGACTATTGTCCTCATCTTTGTCGCCATATTTATTACAACGTTTCGGCCTTTCAGTATCAGTCTATATTTCTGAGATGAGGTATTATGTACACTATTTACATTAGTCGGACTATTGTCCTCATCTTTGTCGCCATATTTATTACAACGTTTCGGCCGTTGTACGCTCCGGCTTTCTTCAAGTGCTAGGCCACGAAAATCTCCGACCAAGAATAGAAATGAATACAATATGGGAACCAGTAATAAACAGTGCCAGAGAAAAGCGATAACAACAAAAATTGCAATATGCGCTCTGGTAATAACATGCAATGATAACAGAAAAAATTGCAATATGAGCACTGGTAAAAGTAGTTTGCTGAAAACATTAGGTTTATAATATCCAGAAATTCATACACAGATGTCCTCAAGGACACATGGCACTGTGGATGAACGCGTTAGTTAGATCCAGTGACAGAACCCAAAGAGTGTGATTTCAATACCTGGTTAACTTGGAGAGGGGAATTAACTGACATCCATTAAACATGGCACGTGGAACTAGAACAGTCTACCACAGCGAGCGAAATAAAGGGTCCTGTTCGACATTCCAACATAATAAATAATAAAATAATAAAATTCGCTCCAGAGAACGATTGATCGAATAGTCCAGATTGATGGGAAAAATCTGGATATAATGATTACGGATTAGTGTATCTACTTTCGAATGTATATAACGCCAGTGAACTAGACGGTAGAGAACGCCGATGAGGTGGAAGAGTGGATTTGCGGCTATTTGGACTTCCAGCTCTGTGAAATTATAATTGTTTACTAGACTATGCTAACTGTTTCTTCTGTCGCACTTCTCGCTTGTGGAACTTTCTTCCGGCTTTTTGCTTTCCAGAAAACTTTGATCTTCCAAACTTTAAAATCATTGTCAATCGTTATATTCTTTCTTTTTAACTGCTGTTCTTTTATTGTCCTGTATCCTTAATAATGTTTTCTTTTTCTCATATTGTTTATTTCTTACCCTCTTTCCTTAATGAGCTTTTTTTAGATTCTATCACTCTCAGGACCATGTAAAATTTAAATGCAACCTAAATCACCATTTTCTTTCCTGGTGGCTAGATTTTATTAATTTAAGGGCACTACTAGAGTGGCAGCTAGGTCTCATCATTTTACAGTTGAAATGGCTAGATGTAACCGTAAGTTCTATGTTAACAGTTTCTTAATCTGATAAGTATGTTCATGGTAATTGTTCTGATGAGCTTTCCTCTTTGGTACTTCGACTCTACGAATTTAAGTGCAGTACCAATGTTTTAAAAATGCCTCAATATTTTATCTGAACACTGGAATTATTTTTTCTTTATATACGGATTAGCTTTTTAGCTTAGAGTTTAGACCATTATCTTTCAAATAGAACCGAAATTTAAGTCCAAAGAAGGCATTTAAATTATTTCAATTGCGTTTTTCGGGGGTCTCTTTTAGAAGGTCCGTAGTACCTAGCATTTTCTATAAAGTTTTCTCATGGTAATTGTTCTGATGAGCTTTCCTCTTTGCCACCTCTGGTAGACTTTATGAATTTAAGCGAAGTACTTGATTGGAAATTAGGTCTCATCATTTTAAAGTTGTAATGGCTAGACATAACCGTAAGTTCTATGTTAGCAGTTTCTTCTATCGAACTTCTCGCTTGTGGAACTTTCTTCCAGCTATTTGCTTTCCAGTCAACTTTGATCTTCAAAAATTTAAAGGCAATGTCAATCGTTATCTTCTGCTAACTTAATTACTGTTCTTTTATCGTCCTCTCTCCTTAATAATGTTTTCTCTTTCTCATATTCTATCACACCTCGTTGCGTCTTAGTAGATTTATTGCGTTGCTTGCAACGGGTGAAATGATTAAAAAACCTTTTCTAGTTTACAAAAATGTCTTCTTCGTGGCAAGATTATATTTCTTCTAAATTAAAATGTTTGATTTTATCTAATTTAACATTTTAGATTGGCGACAAGGTATCATCATCTTACAGTTGACATGTGTAGATGCAACCGCAAGTTCTATGCTAACGGTTTCTTCTTTCGCAAATGTAAAAGTTTTCTCTTGATTTCCAGTCAATTTTGATCTTCGAAAATTTAAATGCAATGTCAATCGTTATCTTCTGTCTTCTTAATTCCTGTTCGTTTATTGTTCTCTCTGTTTAATAATGTTTTCTTTTTCTCATATTCTGTCACACTCAATAACCTCCTTGCGTCTTAGTGGATTTATTGCCTTCTTCGCTTGAGGTGAAATAATTTAAAAAAAAACTTTTCCAGTTTACAAAAATATCTACTTCATGACAAGATGATATTTCTTTAACATTTTAGATTGGCTATATCATCATTTTGCAGTTGACATGAGTAGATGTAACAGCAAGTTCTATGCTAACAGTTTCTTCTCTCGCACTTTTTCATTGTAGAATTCTCTTTTGGATTCTTGTTTTCCCATTTCCAAAATGACCTGGATAAATCCTTCAGACATGAATTTGATGTAGTCAAGGCTCGCCAAGTGCAAAAATTAAATAGATTGAAAGATCAGAAGGTGACGCACAAGGTCCATCACCTACCAGTGAAAGCAGTAATCAACATCAGCCAATATCAGCTGAGTGCCTCTGAAGAGTCAGTATTGAATAAGGGTCTCAACTTCGCCACAACCATCAGGTGGGTGCCATACTTGGACATCAGTGCCAGAGTCGAGGAGGTGGCCTTGAACATCCCCCAGGCTCAGGCGGATGAACTGAGATGGAAAGTGAGACAGACCTTGGAGAGAGCCAAGCTGCCCAGGTCTAACATAACAAAACTGGAGAGGCTGGCGATTGGATCCCTACAGAGGAACGAAAACATCATCATACTACCGGCTGACAAAGGTAATGCGACTGTAGTGATGGACAAATCAGAGTATACAAGAAAACTGGAAGACCTCATTAGCAGTGGTAGCTACAGCAAAGTGAAAAAGGATTCTACTATGAAAACGGAACGCAAACTGTCACAGATCCTAATCAAGAACAAGGATCACTTCGCACCCATGACGTATAGGCAGTTATCGCAGCGTTACACCAAGCTACCTCACATATACGGTCTCCCTGAGATTCACAAAGACGGTATTCCGCTCAGGCCGATTGTTAGTTGCCAAGGCTCTGTGTGCCACCCTCTGAGTCGCTTCCTTGTAGATATAATTGACCCATTGATCGGAAAGTCTCCTTCATATGTCCGAAACTCCGCCCACTTCGTGAAAATAATCAAAAATGCTCCCATCCTATCCAACCAGATGGTGAGCTTGGACGTGGTGAGTTTGTTCACCAAGGTACCCACGGAGGAGGCACTCTCAGTAGTCAGAGACAAATTGACCTCTGACTCTTCCCTAGAAGAACGGACCAGTATTCCAATAGATAATCTGATGGAGATGTTGACTTTCTGTACACAAACAACACACTTCGGAATGGGATCACACATATATCGACAGGATGAGGGCTTAGCAATTATCACCAGCAATGGCGAATATATACATGGACTACTTTGAAGAAATGGCATTAGAATCTATATCGCTAAAGCCTACTATATGGTTAATGTACGTAGATGAAACCTTCATACTCTGGCCACACCAGGAAGATGTCCAGGTTCTACTGGACCATGTGAACTCAATAAGACCTTCGATACAGTTCACAATGGAGAAAGAGAGTAACAACACACTCCCATTCCTGGATGTACTAATATCAGAGCATGGTTTCAAGACATCCGTATACCGTAAACCAACATTCACCGGACAGTACCTCAATTTCAACTCCCACCATCCATACAGCGTAAAGAAAGGGATCGTCCGTTGCTTACAACACCTAGCAGGAAGATTCTATTAGCCTGCGTGAGAGCCAACAGCTGACTAAAACGAATGCTAACTAGCA
>OZ010603.1:3997791-4005291 GCA_963932145.1 Acanthosepion lycidas
TTCGATTCGGTCATCAGCAACGATTGCACGTCTACTGGAATCTTCTAGGCTTTCCAGATCAAATTTTCTACTTCTGAACCTTGTAAGCCACTTACGAACAATACACTCAGCTATGGCACCATCCCCATAAACGGCACATATCTCTTTTGCTGTTTGTACAGTGTTTTGTCCTTTCTGAAAATAAAATATCATGAAATAACGAAAACGGATCTCATTATACTTCCATTTACACTTTTAACGGCAAAGCCTTTATTTAAAATTCCCAATGCACTTATGAATCATAAAGACAGAATGCGTTGAAGTGACTTTTTTTTTAAGAATATGTAAATATGGCACAAAATTCAGTTACGTGTGATACAAAGTTACGTATTTAGACTCTACCTATTGAAAAGACGATATGAACTGTTGTTCCAAACAAATGCATTAAATTATTTTGAGGTATTTTTCATCTATTCGCCATTTTCCTTCAGGATAGAGGCGAACATGTCTCTCCACAACGTTCCATCCTTAGTAGCTCTGAGTAGCGTTTGTCTTTTTACCACCCCACCTACTTCCCATTCCGCCATTCATTCACACAAGATGGTTAGATTGGTGACGCACTGACCCCACTACCGGTCACTTATCTCTTCGATATGTCTTGTGAGTGTCAAATTCTCTTTGCTCTCTTTCCTCATTATATATCCAAGAAATTTCTCTTTATGATTTTGATTATAAGTGTCCTTTTTTTCATATTTAAGCTTCCTCGTTGTTTACACGCTCCATACGGGCAATTCTCAGCATCGTTCTGTAGAACCACATTTCTATTCCCTCAAATCTTCTTTTTTTTTTTTTTCATTTTTTAAGAAATCATCCAATATTCCTCACTCTATAGGAAGATTGACAGTATATAGTACTTTTGTGTCCTTTTCTTTGTTTCTAATTATTTTTTCTTGTTTCTACGTATTTTGCTTAGCTTTAGTTAGGACCTCTTCATAGGTTTCCAAAATCTACCCCTTGCCACAGTTTTTGTAGATTTAATAAACTTATATGGAGGGTACGGTGGAGCAATGAATAGCGATTCGAAGTGAGGAATCGGACAGCCTTTTTAACTTCTGAGAGGGATGGAGTAATATCTCCGGTGCAAAAGAAATCGACAAGCCATTTCAGTATTCTGCCTCGAATGTCACCAGGAAACACAAATATGAGATGGAGGGGAGTGGTGACTACAGCGGCGGCGTAAAATGTGCGAACTGAATAAATGATGAATAAGCTTAGCTTATTGCAACACAAGGCACTCAGTGCGGACCTAACTCATTATAGTATTAATTCTCAGAGAGATTATCTCGGTAACCGTTATTCCAAGCGTCCATGTCAAGCGTTTATTCGTGATTCCTTTGGTGCGGGAGAAGGTGGGGGGTTGTCTTTTATGACGTAGACCTTTTCAATTTCTCGGATAAACTAATGTTGACTTTTCCATCAGATCCAATGATTACTGGAATGTTGTTTACCTCATTTAAGCACCGGAATGTTTTTTTTTTTAATTTCCGTTAATAAAGGGTTTTTTTTTGTTTTTGTTTGTGTGTTTGTTTTGTTTTTTGTTTTTTTTAATATTTCGTCAGATGAGAAGAAAGTCGAAGTGGCAACGGAGATCGGGAAATGAACGGCAGAGATTAACATTAAGAATGTCGATGACGCAGAGGCTGGTTGAGACGAAAAGGGGGTTTGGGCGGATTAAGAAAGGATAGAAAGAAAAAGTAAACAAGGAAGAGAAAGAAGCGTAGCAGCAGCAGCAGCAGTAGTAGTAGTAGTAGTAGTAGCAGTAGTAGTAGTAACGCAGCAATAGAAAAGGCAAACAATAAGGACTCGGAAGAAGAAATTATAATAGACAAAGAGAGAAAGAATGGCGGGCAAGAAGAAAAAGTTAAAGAAACTAAAATAAAAAATGAAGGAAAAAATCATCAAACGGTGGCAAGAAGAGAAGAAAATAAGCGAAGAAATTTTGAAGAAAATCCAAAGCAAAACCAGTGGAATGAAAAAAATATAAACGAATCAAACCAAATGTTACAATTATATATATATATATATATATATAAAATATATATATATATATATATATATATATATAGGCTCTACCTTTCTATTGAGCACTTCTTTTTTTTTTAAATAGAAACAAAAATATTTGGTTGGTGCAAAAATAATGACGTAATAATGTCGTTTTTTAACGTATTTTTTAATGTCAAAAAACGACATTATTACGTCATTATTTTTGCACCCACCTAATACTAAAGAACTTCGGATTACTTACCTAACATGTTCTTTCCTATTTTTCTATATATTTGTACACACACGGACGCACACACACACACATACACACACACACTCATATATATTTATACATATATATATTTTTTCTTTTCTATTAAGATACCTTTAGTTAATGACCATTTTTACCTACGAATTTTAATTTTAAAATCCTGTGAATTTTAAAATTAAAATTCGTAGGTGAAAATGGTCGTTAACTACAGGTATCTTAATTCCAATTGTAAAGAAAATTTGCTCCGTTTAATGAAAATAAACATTGACCGCTCTTCTGTGAGTCAGTTTTAACATTTCAAATTCTATGTTGTGTTAATAGGACTCGCCTGGATTATACCAATGGATTACTATCTGTATATATATATATATATATATGTATATATATATGTGTGTGTGCGTGTGTGTGTGTGTGTGTGTGTGTGTGTGTGTGTGTGTGTGTAACTGGGCAGCAATCTCTCTTTTATGCATGTTTCATTAAACCCAACTGACAAGGTACTGCGATTAAGCTTTTTATTTTTTTTTCTTCATTTCGTACAAGTGTTTTCTTTTCCGGACATATGGTATGTATATAGCTATCCAAACGTTCTGCATATCCCAGCACATTCGGCTTTATATATATATATATATATATATATATATATATATATATATATATATATATATATATGAAATTATAGGAATGTTTTATTTTACAAACACGGTCAGCACATTGTGGCCGTATTCATAGTAAATGCTATTGAGTGTTGGCTTTTTCTTTTTTATTATTATTTTTATTATTATTATTTATTATTATTTTTATTATTAATCATTTTTTTACATGTGGAAGAAGCTATTATACTCGTATGTTTTACGAGTATATTGCAGATGGAGTTTGGTAGGTTTCCGTGTGTTTTTAAATGTGTCCTAATGGAGCTATGGCCAGTTAGGTGCAACGTCAGTTGTCTAGATAGGCATGTAGTAGTGAGACTGATGCAATCATTTATGAGTTTCGTGTGATCAGGAGCACAGTTCCTTAAGAGACATTTGAATTCGTAAATAATATTCGTTCTTTGTAGCTTTGGTTTTGCTGGTGTGTTATTATTTTTGAAGATAAGGTTAGCTGTTTTTAATTTTTTTGTAATAAATAATTTAATTTTATTGTTCAGACTAGGCTTGAGTATTTCTTTATGATATTTCTAAGAGAAAATTCCTCTTGCTTATAGTTAACGTGTATTTGGATTTTGTTGATGATAACGTTATTAATGTTATCTGAGTGCTCAGTATGGCTATTAGTTACTTTAGAAAGAAATAGTCAGATCTGGTGATCGATGGGGTTGTTAGGAAAACCATTGTTAACTAACGTTTGTTTTACGTTATTGAGTTCTTCAAGGAAAAGTGGATGAGAGGATGAATTCTCGTGTTCTCTCTTTCGGAAATAATTCCTAACTAATATTTTATATCTAAATGCCACTCTTAAAATTAAAGTGTCAAGAGTTTCTACTGGTAGGTTTTTGTATAATGAAGTGGCGAATCTCTTATTACTGAGCACTACGAGAATGTATTAGAATGGGAGTTTATTTATTTATTTATTTTTCTAAGTTTATAGGTAAGTTGAGGAGAGAACATTTTTCGAATGTGGTATTGAGATTATCAGTTTCTTGTTGGTTTTTCGCAAAAAGAAAATATCACCTACATAGCGGATATATATCTGGGGTTTAGCAACTTGCTTAAATATCGTATTTTCTACGTGGGACATGTAAAAGTTAGAGAGGCAAGGACCGAACTAACACCATTACTTTGGGTGTAGATATTGTCATTATGGTCGTAGAAAGGAACTTTAGCTGTGCAAGCATGCAATAATTTTTGAGGATATTTGGTTTGATCGATCAATGGAAGTGGAATGGGATTATTTTAATACACAGAGTTAAGGATTATGTTGATGATTTAATCGGCAGGGACGTTTGTAAATAAATTTTCAACGTCTAGTGACGCTAATATACCTTCTTTTGGTTGTAATTCTTTTAGGATTTGGAGAAATTCTTGAGATGATGTAATTCTAGAATTGGTAGGTAGATATGAAGTAATGATATAGTTAATGAGTTTTGACAGCATGTTGGGATCTGGGAAATGATGGGTCGTAGTAGATTGTGTGCGAGCACACGCATTTGTGTGTCAAATGCTTCAGCTGTATCTTTCTGGGTAAACCTGGGTACGCGTACCCCTGGTAGTATGGAAGAGGTAATCAAGTAATACGTTATCGAGTCTCTCGCGTTCTCGGCATTTTATTCTTTTTATGATAAGGAGTTTGCCAATCGTCTTTTCTTTTCCCGGACAGAGAGCGAAAATTTGCTTTCTGTATATACCAGTCCGCCTCACCCCTGCCACTTTTCATAGGAAGGTTCACTGAATTTTACCATTTGACTATTAGAACACGGAACAAGTTCTTAAAGGTTACGCCAAAACATTTGGGAAAATTTGCCTAAAAAAACGAATAACAGTAAAAACATGTACAAGTATCACATATCAAAAATACAAAATAATATCAAAAATACATGTATCACAATAATATCTAAAATATATGTATCACAATAATATCAAAAATACATGTATCACAATAATATCAAAAATACATGTATCACAATAATATCAAAAATACATGTATCAAAATAATATCAAAAATACATGTATCACAATAATATCAAAAATACATGTATCACAATAATATCAAAAATACATGTATCACAATAATATCAAAAATACATGTATCACAATAATATCTAAAATACATGTATCACAATAATATCAAAAATACATGTATCACAATAAATACATGTATCACAATAATAAGAAAATACATGTATCACAATAATATCAAAAATATATGTATCACAATAATATCTAAAATACATGTATCACAATAATATCTAAAATACATTTATCACAATAATATCAAAAATGCATGTATCACAATAATATCAAAAATACATGTATCACAATAATATCTAAAATACATGTGTCACAATAATATCAAAATACATGTATCACAATAATATCAAAAATACATGTATCACAATAATATCTAAAATATATGTGTCACAATAATATCAAAATACATGTATCACAATAATATCTAAAATACATGTATCACAATAATATCTAAAATATATGTGTCACAATAATATCAAAATACATGTATCACAATAATATCTAAAATACATGTATCACAATAATATCAAAAATACATGTATCACAATAATATCAAAAATACATGTATCACAATAATATCTAAAATACATGTGTCACAATAATATCAAAATACATGTATCACAATAATATCTAAAATACATGTATCACAATAATATCTAAAATATATGTGTCACAATAATATCAAAATACATGTATCACAATAATATCTAAAATACATGTATCACAATAATATCTAAAATATATGTGTCACAATAATATCAAAATACATGTATCACAATAATATCTAAAATACATGTATCACAATAATATCAAAATACATGTATCACAATAATATCTAAAATACATGTATCACAATAATATCAAAATACATGTATCACAATAATATCTAAAATACATGTATCACAATAATATCTAAAATATGTGTCACAATAATATCAAAATACATGTATCACAATAATATCTAAAATACATGTATCACAATAATATCTAAAATATATGTGTCACAATAATATCAAAATACATGTATCACAATAATATCTAAAATACATGTATCACAATAATATCTAAAATATATGTGTCACAATAATATCAAAATACATGTATCACAATAATATCTAAAATACATGTATCACAATAATATCTAAAATATATGTATCACAATAATATCAAAATACATGTATCACAATAATATCTAAAATACATGTATCACAATAATATCTAAAATATATGTGTCACAATAATATCTAAAATACATGTATCACAATAATATCTAATATATATGTATCACAATAATATCAAAATACATGTATCACAATAATATCTAAAATACATGTATCACAATAATATCAAAAAAACATGTATCACAATAATATCTAAAATATATGTGTCACAATAATATCAAAAAAACATGTATCACAATAATATCTAAAATATATGTGTCACAATAATATCTAAAATACATGTATCACAATAATATCTAAAATACATGTGTCACAATAATATCTAAAATACATGTATCACAATAATATCTAAAATATATGTATCACAATAATATCAAAATACATGTATCACAATAATATCTAAAATACATGTATCACAATAATATCAAAAAAACATGTATCACAATAATATCTAAAATATATGTGTCACAATAATATCAAAAAAACATGTATCACAATAATATCTAAAATATATGTGTCACAATAATATCTAAAATACATGTATCACAATAATATCAAAATACATGTATCACAATAATATCTAAAATACATGTATCACAATAATATCTAAAATACATGTACCGGAATCATATTTAAAATTCATGAACAACATTCAAATAAAACATCAGTCAGTTATGTGAGATACACGGTTGGGCGGTCATGTTTCGATACATGACAGACGAGGCAGATTTTTTCCCCGCAGTAGGTTGCCATTTCTTCCTGTGGTAGATCAGGTGCCATTCAAGGCTATATATATATATATATATATATATATATATATATATATATATATATATGAACAAAATGTATGTTCGGCATATTTATCAAAAAGACATATACTAATTGAATAGTGAATTCGATCTTCACTGGGTGCTCAACACATTCGGCCTTGAGATATCTAGGTTACGCTTAGAAAATCATTTGAACACTTCGACGTGGTGTAATGGTTAGGAAGTTTGTCTCGGTAGATCAATTACGACTGAATAGTGAGTTCGATCACCTCTGGGTGCTCAACACATTCGGCCTTGACCCATATCTAGGCTACGCTTAGAAAATCATTTGAACACTTCGACGTCGTGCAATGGTTAGCAAGCTTATCACGCTAGATCAATTAGCAGACAATATATATATGTAGATATTGTCATTATGTTCCTAGAAAGGGACTTTATTAGTGGGGGCATGCAATAATTTTTTGAGGGTATTTTTGACGGATGGAGGTGGAATGGGATTATTTTTCTACACTGAGTTAAGGATTGTTTTATCGGCAGGGACGTTTGTAAATAAATTTTCAACGTCTAGT
>OZ010603.1:4007791-4017791 GCA_963932145.1 Acanthosepion lycidas
TAATTGAATGCTCCACTTTAACGCAAGAAATGGGCAAAAATCTTCTTAAACCTTTAAAAAAGGTTTTAACATGAAACACGTAATAGGTTGGTAGTTAGGAAAATGTGTTAAAATTTCCCAGCGTCGACATTTATAGCGCACAGAATAACATTAATTATTCACGACGTTTCAGCCGTTTTACGCCCCGGCTTTCTTCGGCTGATATATGTTGGAACTTCAACCCGGACCCTTTATTTCGTCCACCCGGGTAGATTGTTCTAGTTCCACGCGCCACGCCTTTTCTGTTATTTCCCTTTAGTAGATCAACTCCAAGTTTTTTTTTTGGTTTTGGTTTTTTTTATCACCTCTGCTGTAGTCACATATTGAACTCACAAATCTTTGGGTCAAGATACTTGATTAGTTCAACCAACGCTTATATCCATCCACTGGACCATGTGGGGACAACAGTCCGAGCAGTTTAAATAGTGTAAATTGTTACAATACATATAGTTACTGTTTCAATAATATAGATAGATCCTGAAGAAGGCCGGAGCGTACAACGGTCGAACGTTGTGAATATGACAATAAAGATGAGAACATCAGTCTGAATAATGTAAACAGTGTAAATAGTGACAACACCTGATCTCAGAAATATAGACACATCCTGATGAAGGCCGGAGAGTGCAATAGCCGAAGCGTCGTAAATATGACAATGAAGTTGAGGACAACTGTCAATATTTACAATACCTCATCTCATAGACAAACATTGATTATGTTGACCAATTTAAAGTCGTTTATTTTAGTTCATTCTTACTCGTCATTCGTTTTTTTTTTTGTCATAAAGGTCTGTCATTGTAGTTTTGCATTTTCTAAAACAGTATAATCTGGCAACCTTAGAATGTAGCAATAATGTGCCTTCAATAAATTAACAAGAAATAAAAGAATTATATTCTTGCAAGACTTTTGTCTTTGATAATAATGGAGATTATGTTCTTGACAAATAAATTTAGCTATTTTTTTTTATTCCAAACTAATGGCCTATTCTAAATGATCGTCTATCACGAAGGAATAAATTAATTAGTGTTAGTTTTTGCCTTTGCTAATAATGATGATTATATACTTGACTAATAAATTTAAAGTTTCTTACCTTTGAGGAATTTTTATTCTATCTCCCAAAATACAATATTACATTTGTTCTTTAACGTTTTTCTTTGACAAAGGTATTATTTATTGCATCTTTAAAAATAGGACATTACTTTTGAAACAACCGAATGCTTATCTTGGAGGCTCGTCTATCATCAAGGAATAAATGAATTAGTTTTAGGTTTTACCGTTGCTAATAATGACGATTATGTTCTTGACAAATAAATTTCACGTTTCATACATTTGAACGTGAATTAATTGTCAAGAACATAGTCCTCATCATTGTCAAAAGAAAAATCTAAAACTAATTCTTTTATTCCTTGGCGATAGACAAGTTCCCAAGATATGTCACGAGGTTGTTTGAAAAGTAATGTTGTATTTTTTGAAATGGAATAAAAATGCCTTTGTCAAAAAAAAAAAACGTTAAAGAACAAACGTAATGTATTTTGGGAGATGGAATAAAAATCACGTCCAAATATATGAAACGTTAAAATGTATTTGTCAAGAACATAATCATCATTATTATCAAAGTCAAAAGCTAAAAATAATTGTTTTATTCCTTCATAATAGACGAGTTAGCAGGATTTGGCACGACGTTGTTTGGAAAATAATTTCGTATTTTTGGAAATGGAATTAAAAATTCCTCAAAGGCAAGAAACCTTAAATTTATTAGTCAAGAACATAATCATCATTATTAGTAAAGGCAAAAAGTAAAACTAATTCACCAAAGAATAAAAGAATTACTTTTATCTTTTGCCTTTTCTAGTAATAATGATTATGGTCGTCATAAAATTTATTTTACGTTTTACATATTTAATGTGATTTTTATTCCATCCCACCCACCCCAAAAAATGTATTTATATAAATGACTGCATCCACATACACACGCACACATAGACAAACAAACACACACACACACACACACACACACACACACACATATATATATATATATATATATATATATATATATATATATATATATATATATATATATATATATATATATAAAAGAAAGAACAGTAAGATATATAATCCGGCGTTCTTATTGATATCTTTTATTTTTACAAAACTATGCTCAATGTAAATTTACAGAGCATAAATATTATAAATTAACTGATTTAAAAATATGGTTTCATCGCTACACTGGAATTACCATATTTCAAAAACAGAAAACAAAAACTTCAAATTCAATTATATTAAATTAAAAGCGTTAATTCTGTTTCATCTTCAAGCGAATTTTGGAATAACTTATTTTTAAATTTACTGAGTTTTAAAAGAAGATACATTCATAATTTTTGTTTCCAAGGATACAGAGAAATCCAATCATTTAGACAGGGGCGGTAGCGTGTTCTTTTTTATTAACTGTTATTGTATCAATTGTGAGTTACGTTCGAAAATGGGTTAAGTCTAGGTAGGGTAGGGATATCTTAAAATAAGTTATTCCAAAATTCGCCTGAAGAAATAATGCTTTTAATTTAATATAACTGAATTTGATGTTTTTGGTTTCTCTTTTTGAAACTTGGTAATTCCTGTGTAGCGATGAAACCATATTTTCTAAATTAGTTATATATATATATATATATATATATATATATATATATATATATATATATATATATATATATATACAAGGAGATCAACGGTTATTGAACAAGTGTATTCAGAATGCATTTTATCCAAAATTCAACATTTTTTGACAAGAGGTAATAGAATTATTTTTATCGTATGCTGCTCTCATAGGTTGTAATAATGCCAATCACAGTCGATAGTTTCACCTATCGTTCGGTTCACACTTATCCCCGGTATTTTATACAAGAGTAGAGGTACCCTTATTTTTTTTTTAGGATTGAGTTTCTGGTCTCGTCTAAAGCCTTTTTATCTTTTTTCACTCCCAATAGTCCCTCACGTCTTAGTGGCTTTATCGCTTTGCTTTAAGTGAGTTGATTAAAAAATAATAGATATATTTTTTCCAGGGTCTGAATGATCGAGGAGGAAACATTTTTACTGCAAATCCTTGGCTTGAGTAGTCTTCTTGATTCAACCCACAAAATGTAAAATAATCTGAAGATGTCAAGGTTTCTAAGATCTACCGTAGTATCAATATTCGCCTATTGCCAGTGCATTCAGTGAATTAAACAGCCTAAAATATCGAATTTTATCCAGTCGTCGCAATACTTTCTGGGTGGTAAAACCTGTCAAATTGGGAAAAGGGTCATCTCAGCCTGGCCAGAATTCTGAGCCGAGTTCGAATTCCAGTCGAATCCATTACATTCACTTGCTAATACCCTTGGAAAAGGTATGAATCCTCTTCTTTATCCCCAGCTATGGGTAAATAACCGAACAGACTTGGTAGCAACCGGTCTAGGAGAAGGAAAAACTCTGAATTCAAAACCGTCCTGGAGAGTGTTAGGCTATCATGCCCAAGAAACACCACATCTACTGTGGCTGCAGTGCACATGGTGCCCCTACGACGGGATAAAAAAAAAAGATTAATGATCACAGAAGAATTTTAGTGCCAAGAATGAGTGAAGTGTAAAGTCTTAAAAAGAAATGTTTTGATTTGGTCAAGTAAAAAATATTCTATTCTTTACAAAGGACAACGTAAGCCGGAATTCAGTAAAAGAAACACAGAATCTGATTTGTGTCAACATCACAATTCAAGGAGTAGAAAGTTAACAAACAACACTATAAAATAGTTACCTCATTCGGGTCGACAATTAATAAAGCAAGCGACTGTAGTTGGCTTCATACAGATTTGAATTAAGTTTTTCTTTCTACGAGATCATCGAGTCAAGGCGAAAGATTCTTTCCTTGGCTGCAAAGTATGTGCTTCGACAGGGTTACATAGAGTTTTGAATTTGGAGTTTTCTTTCTCCTGGGTCCGTTACTAGCCAAGAATAATCGAGTCAATGCGAACGATACTTCCCTTAGCTGCATCGTATGTACTTCGATAGGGTAACATACAGTTTTGAATTCAGAGTTTTCCTTCTCCAATGCCAGTTGCCACCCAAAGATCATTGAGTGAATGCGGACGATACTTTCCTTCACTGCATTGTATGTGCTTCGCCAGGGTTACATACAGTTTGGAATTCAGAGTTTTCCTTCTCCGAGCCATCATCGAGCCAGTGCGAACGATTTCCTTTCGCTGCATCGTATCTGCTTCGCTACATACCGTTTTTCTTCTAGATTATCGAGTCAATGCGAACGATGCTGTCCTTAGCTACATTGTATGTGCTTCTTTCTCCTATATCGGTTGCAACCCCAGATTATAGACTCGAGCCTGTCTTATTATTTACCCATAGCTGAGAAGAGTTGGATTCATGCCTTTCCCAATGGTATTAGCACATAAATGAATGCAATAAACTCGACTGGAATTCGAACTCGACTCTCCGACTCCTCAATCCGAACCGCAATCCATTACTCTACCATGCCAATCTACAACTGTTCCTACTCAATAGCCTCTAGAACATAATCATTACCAACTATTCAATAACCGTTAGGATAATACAATAGACCTTATTAACCATATTGTACGATTGATCAGCATATATAAATAGTCGAGTCAAAAACATTTCCCACATGACCTAAAGTTTGCTTCTAAGAATGAAGTCGTTTGTCGCCGCTCACTGTTGGCCTCAATGTCCACTTTTATATTTTTATATTTACATACGCACTGTCTCTTATACTGAACACTTTTGCTCATAACCATAGCATACTTTAAAATAAATTTTCATCATATGGCTGATGCTAACCTCCAGGATAAGTGACTCATTGCACCTTCTCAGGCCAATGTTTTATCGCGGTCATCAAGCGGAAAGAGTATATTGAATCAATCGCTATGTCTGCTGCGAAGAAAGCTGGTTCACTGTGTCTTACTTGTAAGCGTTCTGGGATTGCAAACGAAATATTTGTCGCAGATTACTTCCACAACGCAGAGAATAAATCACTGTAAGCTCAAATTCGAATATCGGGGGCAGAAAGAAATGCCGAAATCCCGATTCGCAGGTACTATCTCACAAATGACAATGCACGTAACTAGTCAGAAAAATAACTCGCTCTCCAACGAACGCGCTAGCCAAAATACACAAATTTTATCTTCTCCTCACGGCTCGAGAACACCAACTACTTTTATCAACCGAGCATTTTTTTCCATTCGTCGACAACTGGGAGAGGACGCCCAATTTTTACATATCAAAATAATTTTACAGCGACTCCTGCGACTGATTTGTTTTTAAATTAAATTATCCGTCTTCAGCATGTTATGCGGAAGACGTACCCTTTTTTTTTTTTTTTTTTTTTTGGTAAGCAATTTTCTTTTTCGACACATTTTCCCTCGTAGGATACACGCGACACGCTGTCGCTTGGTTTGGCGAGGTAAGTCGCCGTTTTCTTCGCTATTTTGCTCTCCAGAATCTATCTTACATATTTATAAGTCTACCATAAGTCTGATGTTCCTGCTATATATACTAGAGCTTTTTAATAAAATACACAAAATAATCTGCAACATTATTAGTCCTGACCTATCAACTCGGCTTCAGTCACTTTCCCATCACTGTAACGTAGTTTCCCTGTGCCTTTTCTATGAACATTTTTATGGTAATTGTTCTGATAAAATTTCCTCTATGGCACCGATTTTTTTTTAATTTAAGCTCAGTATTGATTGGCGGCAAGGTCTCATTTTACAGTTGAAATGATTAGATGTAACCGTAAGTTCTATGTTAGCATGTTCTTCTCTCGCACTCCTCGCTTGTGGAATTCTCTTCCGGCTTCCCGGTCAAATTTGATCTTCTAAAATTTAAATACAATGTCAATCGTTCTGTCTTCTTAATTCCTGTTCTTTTATTGTACTCTCTTCTTAATAGTAGTTTTTCTCATATTCTCTAATACTGAGTACCTCTTGCGTTCTAGTGGCTTTATTGCTCTTGATCTTCAAAAATGTAAATGCAATGTCAATCGTTATTTTCTGATTTCTTAATTCCTGCTCTTTTATTGTCCTCTCCTTAATAGTGTCATTGTTGCTCGTATTCCCTTTCAGTAAATTCATGCGTCTTAATGGGTTTATTGGCTAGCTTGGAGTGAAATGATTACACATGCACAGACACAGACAAAACACACACAAACACACACACACACACACATATATATATATATATATATATATATATATATATATATATAGGGTTCGATGAATCAATTGTCTAAATGACGCAAAAATTAAATAACACTGACATTACATTTTAACAGATATATTTACCAAAGTTTACACGAAAATATCTTGAAATAATTAAGAGTAAATTGATTCAATAAAATCACCATTCGCTTCAACCACGGCCTCAAGATGACTTCGGAATCTCCTGCAACAAACTGTCTGCTGGTCTAAGTTGGGATATGCTGCCATAATCCTTGCCTTTAGTTCATCTTTGCTGTTACATGGAGTTTTTGAACCTCTCGCTCAAGTCCTACCCACACATAATAATCAAAGGTGTTGCAATCTGGGGAGTTAGGAGTAAGGAGTGATTTGATCGCAGAAATTGTCTAACATCCATGAGTCGGTTCTCCTGCTTGTGTGGTATGGGACGGAGTCATGTTGTCAGACATAGGATTTTCCAGCAGCCACAGTCTTGACACAGCACTGCCTCCTCAAGGCACTTGATGTATGCCTCTGTGTTGAGCCTGAGGCCATCACCCACAAATTCAGGAGTTCTTTTCTTATCAAAATGATCAGAGTGAGTTTTCCGACCTGTCGTACCTTCGTAATCACCATTAGACTCATTCAAATCTTTCGGGATCCACTGCATTGTCCTCAGATTGTGACCAAAACAAATGTTCGTATTGGAGCTTCCGGCGCGAACACCAAGCAGTACAGTATGCGGTTTTCAAAATTTGAGTGGGTGTGAATTACGTCATCGTGCTCTTTTTCTCACAGATGGTGCTCAAGGGACCCTACTATATTGTGCAGTTGACAAAATCAAAAATGAATAAATATATAATGACTAGAATTTAACAATCGCACTCTGTATATATAAAAAAAACCCTCTCTTTTATAGAAGTTTCAGTAAAAACAACTACAATATATAAATATATATATATATATATATATATATATATATATATATATATATATATATATATATATGGAGAAAAATATTTGGAAAAAACAAAAAAAAATCCTTAAATGCAATTATGTTGTTTTAATATGAATGAAATGTCAACGTCTGACGTTTCGGTTTAATAAACCTTCTTCAGGACAATATTCATTAAAATACAATTAACATAATCAGTTCAACATGACAAAGACGATGGACATAAAAACAAGACTTATCCAAAACAGATAACTGAAAATTTTAAATGATCAGCTTTCCGTTTAAGCGTGGTCACGTTGTCGTCAAATGGGCGACGCTTTCAAAACGTATTCCTAAAATTTAAGTATTTTGAATGAAAACGAAAAAATGAAAAGAATTCTATTATGATGGAAAATTGTATGTACGCTTGTCGAGCATTAATCTCGCTAAAAAAGGGGAAATACTAAAGAAACCAGGTCTAGTATTCACCGTGCGTGAGAAATCTTTCGTATCCGAGACAATTATTACAGAAAGCTAAAAATAAAGCGTTGAAAATTTACTCATCAGCGCAAAATGATCCTCGAAGGCCACTACAACTACAGCAATGAAAGGTACACTTTCAGCTGCCTCTGATAAAAATTCTTTTGATCGCATCTTTCTTCCAAATAACCATTTGACCGAACGTATTTCCAATAATTTAAATGCGTTAAAAATTAAAACTACAATATTACCTACTAGAACTATCCGTAATTTATTAAATAGCACCAGCAAACAACATATTACATCCGATGCTTGCATCTACCAAATCTGATGGAAAAACTGTGACCTAAAATATGTGGGGGAAACATGTAGGTCCGTAAAATCTCGTGTTTTCGAACATAAACGAGATATTCGCCTCGGAAATTTGAACAATGCTTTAGTTGTACACATAACCAAAGCAGATCATAATTTCGATTTTGATTCCGTGAAGATTTTAAAATATTTTCATAATAAAAATCTTAGGAGGATTTATGAAGCAGGTATAATATCCATCTCACGCACGGTGAATACTAGACCTGGTTTCTTTAGTATTTCCCCTTTTTTAGCAAGATTAATGCTCGATAAGCGTACATACAATTTTCCATCATAATAGAATTCTTTTCATTTTTTCGTTTTCATTCAAAATACTTAAATTTTAGGAATACGTTTTGAAGCGTCGCCCATTTGACGACAACGTGACCACGCTTAAACGGAAAGCTGATCATTTAAAATTTTCAGTTATCTGTTTTGGATAAGTTTTGTTTTTATGTCCATCGTCTTTGTCATGTTGAACTGAATATGTTAATTGCATTTTAATGAATATTGTCCTGAAGAAGGTTTATTAAACCGAAACGTCAGACGTTGACATTTCATTCATATTAAAACAACATAATTGCATTTAAGGATTTTTGTTTGTTTTTCCTAATATTTTTCTCCATTCTGTCGGACTTATATCCATTTATATTTGCTTACATATATATATATATAAGTTTCAGTAAAAATGACTACAATATATATATATATAGTAGTCGTTTTTACTGAAACTATATATATATATATACATACGTGTGTGTGTACTGACCACTAATATTATATATATATATATATATATATATATATATATATATATTTTAAATTAACTGATTTAAAATGTTTTTTCGCTACACTGTTCTAACCATGTTTCAAAAATGGAATATAAAAGCTTCGAATTTAATTTTGTAATTAAATTAAAGACATTTCATCCTCATCTTAGTGTTCTCTCTCTCTCTCTCTCTCTCTCTCTCTCTCTATATATATATATATATATATATATATATATATATATATATATATATATATATATATTAGGTTGGTGCAAAAATAATGTCGTTTTCTCATATATGTTACTTTTATATATGATTTCTGAATTAATTCATTGATATATATAGCCATGTTATATATCATTTTGAAGCACGTTTTTCGCTCTATCGTATCGTGTTATTCGTTACCGTTCTCAATCTCTTCATTCATTTTTTGCAGGCTTTTCGAAAGCATAGACAAAATTCAAATCTGCACAATTTTCTTGTTCCAGTTCAAACTAGGCCGAAAAGCTGCCGAGACAGCTCGTGATATCAATGATGCGTTTGGCCCAGGAACCACTAACGAACGTGTGGCACAACGATGGTTCAAGAAATTTCGCAATGGTGACGAGAGCTTCGAAGATGAAGACGGTCGCGGCCGGCCGACTGCGGTTGATAACGAACATTTGAAAGCCTCAATTGAAGCCGATCCTCGCAAAACCACACGAGAAGTTGCTGTTGAACTCGAGGTCGACCACTCAACAGTCGTTCGCCATTTAAAGCAAATAGGGAAGTCAAAAAAGTTGGATAAATGGGTGCCGCATGAATTGAACGATAATCAAAAAAATCGTCGTTTTGGGGTGTCTTCTACGCTCCTTCTGCGCAACAAAAACGACCCATTTATCGAGCGGATTGTGACGTGTGGTGAGAAGTGGATCCTCTACGACAACCGGCGACGTTCGGCACAGTGGTTGGATGCCGGAGAAGCTCCACATCACTTCCCGAAGCCGAAATTACACCAAAAAAAGGTTATGGTGACTGTTTGGTGGTCTGTGGCAGGTCTCATCCATCACAGCTTCTTGAATCCGGGCGAAACGATTACGGCGGAGAAGTACTGCCGACAAATTGACGAAATGCACTAGAAGCGTATGTGCCCGAGATTGGTCAATATGAAGGGACCAATTCTCCTCCATGACAACGCTCGCCCGCATGTTGCTCAACTGACCCTGCAGAAGC
>OZ010603.1:4022791-4027791 GCA_963932145.1 Acanthosepion lycidas
CAGTATGTTTTGTCCTTTTGCTACTTCTCCCAGACACTGTTTTGTAGTTCACTTGCTTGGTATGTCACGCATTGCTTTTATCCACTGTGTCATGTCTCTCTCTCTCTCTCTCTCTCTCTATATATATATATATATATATATATATGTGTGTGTGTGTGTGTGTGTACTTATGCAGCAATCCCTTTTTTACACAAGTGTCATTACATAAAACTGACAAGGAACTTCAATTAAGCTTTTTATTCACTTTGTCTTGCATTGGTATAAATGTTTTCTCTAATCATGGCTCAATTAGGACCCATTTAAACACGCAGGGAAACCTACCAAACTCCATCTGCAATATACTTGTGGAAAATGCAACTATCATAGCTTCATCAACATGTAAAAAAACGGTTAAAAGTAATGGAAGCCTTAATAATAAAAAAAGAAAAAGCTTACACACATTAATATCAACTATGAACACGGCGACAAGGTGCTGACCGTGTTTGGAAAATAAAAACGTCTCTATCGCTCTTGATATGCATATATAATGATCTAAAATATTCATATTCTGTTAATTTTTTTTTAATTTCCTTAGCCATTGCTAATAGAATAGGACCTTTGAACAGGTTTTACAGAGTTTATGTACAGAAATGGAAACATTATTCATGAATTTGTCCTAATCAAGAACACCTTTCCTTAAGTGGCATGTAAATTCATGAATAATATTTGTTCTCTGTAACTTAATCGACCATATATCAAATGCGACAAAAAATTGTCAAAAATACGACCATAATAGCCTCATCTGCTTGTAAAAAAAAAGGCTCAATATAATGAAAGCATTAGTAATAATAAAAGAAAATGTCAACATTTAAGAATATCATCTATGAAGACAGCACAACACACTAAATATGTTTGCAAATCAAAATTCCAATCACTATAGATATACATATATAAATATCTATATATTTAATTAAAAATTAAACAAAAAATCATCCTTATTAATGGCTAAGAGGATCGGCTAAAATAATCGGATATTTAGAACATTTGGACAGTTTTTACAGACTTTAAGTTCAGAAAAGAAAACACTTGTATGAATGCAAGACATTGTGAATAAAAAGCTTAACTAAAGTTCCTTGTCAGTTTTACTTATGTAAAAGAGGGAATGATGCCTAAATACACATTTATTATATATCTATATCTATATATATATATATATATATATATATATATATATATATATATATATAGAGTGAGAGAGAGAGAGAGAGAGATGGAGAAAGAGAGAGAGAGTGCTTGAGGAAAAAAGAGAGAGAGAGATGGAGAAAGAGAGAGAGAGATGGAGAAAGAGAGAGAGAGTACTTGAGGCAAAGAAAGAGAGAGAGAGAAAGGGAGAGACTGTGATAAAGAAAAAGAGACAATCACTATAGATAGAGATATATAAATATCTATATATTCAATTAAAAATGAAACAAAAAATCATCTTTATTAATGGCTAAGAGAATCGCCGAAAATGATCGGATATATTTGGACAGTTTTTACAGACTTTAGGTTCAGAAAAGAAAACACTTGTATGAATGGAAGACGAATTGAAGTAGACATTGAGATCAATACCAAGCAGTGATAATTTGTTTGATATTTGAATTCAATCTTCAAGTCATGTATGTTGTGTTGGCTTGGTTATTTATATATGATAATCAAATAAGGTATTATGGATAGCAAAGTCTATTACATTATCCTATATCTCACGATTTTCACTGACATGACGTCTAACAACGATATTGAATCAATAGCTGCATCTACTGCAAGGAAAGTTGGTTGTCTGTGTCGCGCCAGAAGATTTTTCTCGTCTGTGTCCATTCTTCACATATACAAATCTTTGGACAGTTTTTACAGACTTTAAGTTCAGAAAAGAAAACACTTGTATGAATAGAAGACAATGTAAATAAAAACTTCATCGCAATTCCTTGTCAGTTGTTTTTAATGAGACTTGAATAAAAGAGGGTTTGTTGCCTCAATACACATTTATTATATATATATATATATATATATATATATATATATATATATATAGAGAGAGAGAGAGAGAGAGAGAGAGAGAAACGAGAGAGTGAGACAAAGAAAGTAAGACAAACACACACACACACACACAGAAAGAGAATCTGTGACAAAGAAAGAGAAACAGTGAAACAGAGAAAGAGAGACAGAGAAACAGAGAGAAAGAGAGGGTGTGACAAAAAAAGAAAGCGAGGGAAACAGGGAAATAGAGAAAGTGAGAGAAAGAGAGAGGTTGACAAAGAAAGTGAGACAGAGAGAGAAAGACATGGAGAAAGTGAGAGAGTGAGACAAAGAAAGACTTTATGTTCAAAAAAGAAAACACTTTTACGAATGCAAGAAAACTTGACATCGATACCAAACGGCGACAGTTCGCTTGATATTTGAATGCAATCTTCAGGCCATGTGTGTTGCGTGTTGGATCGGTTATGCATATATGATAATAAATGAGGCATTATGAATGGCAAAGTCTACTGCATTATTCTATATCTCATGTTTTCCACTGACCCGAGGTGGAAGAAATACATTGAATCAATAGTTGCATCTACCGCAAGCAAAGCTGGGTCTCTGTGTTGCGCCAGAAGATTTTTCTCGTCTGTGTCCCTCCTTCACATCTACAAATCTACCCTTTGTCCATGCAAGGAATACTGTTGCCACATATGGTCTAGTGACTCCGCTGTTCATTTCGGGGTTCTCGACAAAATCCAAAGACGGATATACAATATGATCAGTCCTGACTTGGGGTCTCGACTCCAGTCACTTTCTCACCGACGTAATGTGGCCTCCCTTTGTCTTCTCTATAAATATTTTCATGGCAACTGCTCTGTCGAGCTGTTTTCACTGGTATCCCGACTGCATGAATTTAAACGTGCTAGTAAGTTGGCATCTCGATCCCACCCTTTTACTGTCGAAACAGTTAAATGTAACCGCCTTTTCTACTCCAGCAGCTAGTTTTCTAGCACTTCCCGACAGTGGAACTCCCTTCCTCTTACTTGCTTCCCCGATAACTATAATCTTTAAAAATTTAAATGTAATGTCAATCGACATCTTCTGATGCCTTGATCCTCGTTCTTCTTTTAATCTTTTCCTCGCCCCGCCATACCCAGTCTTTTCTCTTACTTTCACTCTCTGTAGCCCCTTGCGTACTAGTGGAACTCCCGCCTTGCTTGGGGTTGAAATGCTTATAAAAATATAGCGTAAACAAAGCAGTTTTTAAATAGTTAATGTGCTTTATTTTAATCAGACATATTTATATCACTTCAAGCGTTATTTTTAGTGGTTACCCGCCTGTGAGTAGAACGCCCCTTTTTATAAAGTGTTTATCTCGTCTACCTGCGCATTCGAGAAAACATAATACAGAAAATTATGGCAGGATTCGAACTTGCATCCCTTTCGTAAAAGCAGCCACCGTAAGATCCGGTTTGTTTTAGACCACTTGGCTACCGAAAGACTCGGAGAAAAGTAATGTTATATTTGTCTTTTAGAAATATTTTGCGAAAATACAATTGGAATGGTATGAATCCATTTTTCTACCCAGCTATGGGTTAAATATTAAGACAGCCTTGGTTGGAAAACAGTCTAGGAGAAGGGCAACTCTGAATTCAAAACCATATATTGCCCTATCGAAGTACATAGTATGCAACCATCGAAAGGATCGGAAGGTTTTCAATGACCTTGACTGCTTTAGAGTAAGTTAAAATCGAATGAGAACTGACCTGAGAATTCTGTCAAGCACTTCCTCTTTATGAACGATCTTAAACTCTTTACCAAGTGGTGGATTGCAGCTTGACTCATTTGTGCAAATAGAAATATCTACTGCGAGGACGAAGACATGGTGTTATTAATAACGAAGTGTGCTATACTGACGATAAAGTGAAGGAAAAAAAATAGCTATACAGGTATTGAATCGCCAAGAGAAGAAGCAATTGTTGGTCCAGAGGAAACTGAATACGAATAGCTTTGAGTAGGGTGACTTTATAAAGGCGTAGAGCTTAGGGGTTAATATGAACCGTTGATTTACCCACACCAAGAAGATTAATAATGAAGGGCGAGGAAACACACGAGTAACAAAACAAGATAAAGAATTTATTCACGAATTTATACGCTTGAATATATATATATATATATATATATATATATATATATATATATATATAAACATATTATATTAGGCAGCATATATTTTATATTATAAGGAGATAATCATATATTGAATCAATCAGCAATATTAATTAATTAATGGTGAAATCTCTTCGCTAACAGACTTAATATAAGCATTAAACTACTAACAATCCACTGAATGATGAGATCCTTATGTATAAATTTGTTGTCAGATGGAATCTGTTGTATTTTTTAGAGCAGCAAGTACTTTCAAGGACTTCATGTCCTCATCATCAGGCTGTATTTTTTCCTTTAAAATCAAAACTTCAAGACGGAATAAATGTGTTGTTTTACGAATAACATTTATAATTACTGCTTTACCTGGCCAGCAATTCTGAATACAATCTTTTGTTTATCGAACATGTTCAATTTTTTCACGAGTCCAATTACCTGTCAATAAAATCATGACAATTTATGCATTTGGGATGTTAAAATCAGCCCAATCAGACACAGATATGTAAGTATCTGGGTAGTGTCATAACAGGCGACAAAAGTTGCGACGAAGAATTCTAAAGACACATAGTAATAGAAAAAGATGCCTTTCAGAAACTAAGCAAAATATTTAAAGATCGGAGACATAGAAAAGTGAGCTGGACTGCTATGTTATGTCTGTTTTCCTGTACGTAAGAGAATGCTGGACAATCTCTTCACAGATGAAGAAGACTTCAATCAACAGCGATATGGTTATACAGAATGATGCTAAGAATATAAAAGAACATCTGAGGAAGGAGGAAGTCTTAAGGAAAATAGGAACAACAAGGAAACTGATACTTAGAATCAGAAAGAGACAGATGAAATTTAAGAGAAAC
>OZ010603.1:4032791-4037791 GCA_963932145.1 Acanthosepion lycidas
TCTTGCTCCAAATTTTCTGTAACCCCTTGCGTCCTAGTGGCTTCCCGCCTTGCTTGGGGTGAAACGCTTGAAAAAAAAAAGTTAGAAAGAAAGAAACAAGCAAAATCAGACAAAAACAAAGACAGAAAGAAACAAAAAAGAAAGAGAAATAAACAAAGGAATACAGAATAAAATAAAGCAAGAAACAATCACACAAAGAAAGAAAGAGTGTAATAAAGAAAAAAACAGAGAGTCCGAAAGAAAAACACAAAGAGAGACAGAAAGAAATAAACAAACAAATTGAGAAGTTTTGAAGAAAGTAAAAAATTTAAATTCATAATCCTACCCTCACTACTAAACTTATAAATAAATTAGTTATCCCGAAAGATCTTTACCACCGCGTCCGAGATATAATTAAAAAGAAAATAAATGCAGCACCATTTCAAATGCCGGTAATAGTAGATTATTTACAATGTAAAAGATTTAAAAGCCCTTATCTACGAACATAAAAGACAATTAGATTTCAACACCCATTCAAACTTACTCGTAATACACATGGACAAAAATGGCGATAACGTTAATTTTACTAACACCACCCTAAATTAAAAAAGACCACAATTCTTTACAAAGAAATTACTTCGAAGACCTACTAATAACAATATTACCAACTATAAACACTCATCAAAAACATTGTATTACATCACCAACCTTTACTGAATTAATTCTTAAAGAATCTAACGTACACTATTTACATTATTCGGACTATTGTCCTCATCTTTATCGCCATATTTATTACAACATTTCGGCCTTTCAGTGTCTGTCTATATTTCCGAGATGAGGTATTATGTACACTATTTACATTATTCGGACTATTGTCATCATCTTTATCGCCATATTTATTACAACGTTTTGGCCCTTCAGTATCTGTCTATATTTCCGAGATGAGGTATTATGTAAACTATTTACATTATTCGGACTATTGTCCTCATCTTTGTCGCCATATTTATTACAATGTATCGGCCTTTCAGTATCAGTCTATATTTCTGAGATGAGGTATTATGTACACTATTTACATTATTCGGACTATTGTCCTCATCTTTGTCGCCATATTTATCACAACGTTTCGGCCGTTGTACGCTCCGGCCTTCTTCAGGTGGTTGGAATGTTGAACTGAACCCTTTATTTCGCTCACTGGGGTAGACTGTTCTAGTTCCACGTGCCATGTTTAATGGATGTCAGTTATTAGTTATCTCCTGTTAATTCACCTCTGAAAGTTTTCCACTGCCTTAACCGGGTATTGAACTCATACTCTTTGGTTCTTGTTACTGGATCTAAACAAAGTGAAACATGATTGGTTGATAAATAGTTTCTATTTGTTCTTTATCTTATCATTCTGATGGGTCCTGATCCATATTTGATTTGTATTTGATCCCAACTTATATATACAAGCTGTTTCATGCTAGACGCAATTGTCAGGCCTGATGATTGCGTCTAGCATGAAACAGCCTGTCGCCTCTGAGTGTTGACTTCAATATTCGCTTTAATATTTATATTTACATACGCTCTATCTCTGATATTGAGCACTTTATCCCATAAATATAGCAGACCATAAAACTATCTCTCTCTCTCTCTCTCTCTCTATATATATATATATATATATATATATATATATATATATATATATATATATATAGTTATAAGGTATGCTATATTTATGGGTAAAAATGCTCAAGATTCGGGATAGAGTTTATGTAGATATATAAAAGTGAGGTCAACAAGAGGAAATAGAAATTTTCATTGTATAATGTTCAATCCATTTAATTATTATTCATCACTGAATTAAGTGCATTGAGAAAGAAGGAGATTATGTTGAAAAATAAATAATTGTTCTGCAAAATATCTCCCTTTTTACCGTTAGTCTACGAACTTATTTATGTCTATATTTCTGAGATGAGGTATTATGTACAGTATTTACATTATGCGGACCATTGTCCTCATCTTTGTCGCCATATTTGTCACAACGTTTCGGCCGTTGTACGCTCTGGCCTTCTTCAGATTGGAATTTCGAACTGAACCCTTTATTTTGATCCCTGGGGTAGACTGTTCTAGTTCCACGTGCCATGTTTGATGGATGTCAGTTATCAGTTATCTCCTGTTAATTTCCCTCTGAAAGTTCTCCACTGCCTTAACCGGGTATTGAACTCACACTCTTTGGGTTTGTCACTGGATCTAACCAACGCCTTTATCCACTGTGCCATGTGTCCTTGAGGAAAGAAGGAGATTATGTTGAAAAATAAATAAATAAATAATTGTTTTGCAAAATATCTCCCTTTTTACCGTTAGTCTACGAACTTTATTTATGTACTTATATAATAACCGTTGAATTAGGTGTATAATAAGACATATTTGATTTTTTTTTTTTTTAAATATATTTTCATCGTTTGGTTACAAAATTATTGATTTATTACGGTTGCGTCGTATAGATTTTAAAACGTGCGAATTTTTGGTCTTTCACAACACAGCCGGCCAATCGAATGACGATTTCACTTTCGCACGTCTTATCATCATTATACTGGAAAACAAAATGTCATCCTTCGAGATGATTTTTTTCCTTTTTGCTTGTCTGTTTAAAAGATGGGGAAAAATTTAAACCAAATTATTTTTAGAAGGAAAGATGGGCAAGCAAAACAGAAAGAAAGAAACAAAGAAGGAAAAAAGAAAGAAGGAAAGAAATAAGGTTAAAAGTAAAAAAAAAAAAAGGATTGAAAGAAAGAAAGAAAGAAAGAAAGAAAGAAAGAAAGAAAGAAAGAGAAAGAAAAAGAAGGGGGTAAAAACGAAAAAAGAAAGAAGAAAAGAAAGAAGGAAGGAAATATGAAAAGGACGAAAGATGAAAGGGAGAAAATAAAGAAAGATAAAAGGAAGTAAGGAAGGAAATAAGGAGAGAAAAAAAGAAAAGAAAGAATAAAGAACGAAGGAAAAATAAGGAAGAGGGTAAAAAACGAAGGAAAGAATGAACGAAGGAAATAAACCAGAAAATATATAAGGAAAAAGAATGGAAGAAATTATGGTAAAAAAGAAGGGGAAAAAAGAAGAAAAAAAACAAAAGAAAAAGGAAGAAAAGAAAGAAGGAAATAAAGAAGAAATTAAAGAAAGAAGGCGGGTAGGACAGAAGAAAGAACAAAAGGAAGTGGAAGGAGAAAAGGAAGAAAAATAGAAGGAAATAAAGAAAGGAGGGGGTAGGAACGAATGGACTAAAAGAAAGAAAGAAAGAAAGAAAGAAAGAAAGAAAGAAAGAAAGAAAGAAAGGAGCTAGAAATGAAAAAGAAAGAAAGAAAGAAAGGAGCTAGAAATGAAAAAGAAAGAAAGAAAGAAAGAAAGGAGCTAGAAATGAAAAAGAAAGAAAGAAAGAAAGGAGCTAGAAATGAAAAAGAAAGAAAGAACAAAAGAAAGAAAGAAAGGAGCTAGAAATGAGAAAGAAAGAAAGAAAGAGATACGGAAAGAAAAAGAAAGAAAGGAGAAAGAATCGTAAAAGGAAAGAAAGAAAGAAGGAAGAAAGAAAGAACTAAAGAATGAAGAATGAATAGAAGGAAGGAAAGTAGAAAAGACGGAAATATGGAAGGATAGAACAAAGAAAAGAAATAAGGAACGAAAGAAAGAAATAAGGGCGTAAGGGTCCAAGCGCAGAAAAGCAACCGAACAAAGAAAGAGTAAAGTTGGCTAATTTAACGACATATCAATCCGTTTTAGGTTATTTTATGATAAATATGTCGTATAGGTCAAATATCACAATGAATTAATAGAAACGCCTTGTTTTGAGAGTAAAGATAGATATAGACCGGTTTACACGAGAGTTAAAACGGAAGACATAGCTCCGATTTACACTATAATTACAGATAAATATAGTCCGGCTTACACTAGAATAAAAAATGCCGGACATCTATCCAATTTATACACGAGTAACACCTCGGAATATGATCCGTTTTAGAATGATCTTACTCTTCTGCAGCCAATGTATTATTCTAATTCATACAGACAAACAAGAAATTGTGGTGACTGAAAAAGATATAATGAAAAATAAAAACTAACAAAAAGAAAGATTTTAAATCAGCAATGGTTATCTCGCAACCACGTTCGCTAAAGTGGCGAGTCCAGTTCTTACCGGTTACCACTAATTTCGCCTTGTGCCAGACAACGCTGGAGTAAGATTTAACAATATTGACTCACAGATCATTAATAGAGTCGTGAGTTCGATCCTTATTGGTGTCCGACATGTCAGCAAAGCTTAGTGAATAACTATACACTGTTTGTCATTCAGCATTGTTTAACAAGCTCGGATTACACACGATACTTGTGGTGAGTTCGGTCCTCCCCGAGTGCTCCTCCAATTAGACCTAGACCAGACTAGAGTTAAATTTCAGCTTGTAATGAACTGTTACAGAATGTACCTAACCCCTCCTATCATGCTCAATATTTCTACAAGAGACAAATCAGACCAAAAATAGATTATTGCTGCCTCATCTGAGCCGGGGTTGCTCAACCTTCACTTTTTAGCCTCGACAGAGTTCAAATGCGTTTGCGCGGCCCCGTGGGTGATGAATTATTTTCAATTCTACAGCCCCTTTCCCCACAGGCGAAACGTTGCTACACTAACGTTAGTTTTATGCTATATGTCCAAAACAACTATAGTTCCGACCCTCACTACTAGATCGCGTAAGGCCAGATGCACTGCGTCGATTCAAATTCCATTGGTAAGGAAGAATTCCCACCCAGACAGCTTATTCCCCAGAACTGTAGGAATGGACTCCCAAGAGAATATTTCCCTACAATTTTAACTTCTTAAATTCGAATGTCAGGCGCTATCTATCCTACATATCCTCATATTATGCAACCCTTGTTGTCTCCCTGTACAGGCTTACGGGCCTTATTCCGGTTCTTGCCCGATCACTGAAGTTAAGCAACGTTGAGCCTGTCCAGTACCTAGATGGATGATCGCTTGGGAATACCAGGTTCTGTAAGCTCGG
>OZ010603.1:4042791-4085291 GCA_963932145.1 Acanthosepion lycidas
GATTCAAGCCTTTTCAGCGGTCAATAATCGACCATGCATGGATTGTTTCTTGTCCGTCTTAAGCGTTCTGACGCGATTACCGCAGCCCCGAACAGCGGCCGCGTAAATCATGTCGCTAGCATTTGGGCCCGACTCGCAACTGGCCTTTGATCTCTTGCCTTCACCACCACCCAGGAGAACCGACAACGATTAGCCGACAATAAAACACTTCAAGGACGGCGCATATAAAATGAATTGAAACTCTCAAAGGGTAATGGCAATTGGGAAGGAGAAGGGTGACAAATGTTGGTTGAGTTGCCGATTTTAATAATAGTGATATGAACGGTCTACGAACTGGTGGCAGTAAGAACTCCTTTTTTTTCTCCTTTTTACTAATCTCCAGCCAATACAAATCCCAAAATAGAAGGTCACTAAATGAGGTGTGTGATAATGATTCATTGATTCGTTTTTTACGGCTTATCAACCCTTTGAGGGATACAAGTCTTACTCATTAATCCATAGCTGGAGGGAGAAGAGGTGGATTCATACCTGTCCCATATTTATAACTCTACTCACAAATTAGGCCTAACTTAGTAAAAAAAAAAAATAAATCTCGACATTGTGTTATGGTTAACAATTTGGTCATCAGTACTGAGTTCGATCTTCAGTGGATGTCCCATACTTGTTTGTTGGTTGGTTGATTTTGTTTAGCGGCATATCAACATCTCTATGAGTTATTTAATGCCGAAATCTAAGTATTTTGAATACAATTTTATGGCTTCAACTAAATATATTTTGAACGCAATTGTATGCCTTCAACTCCAGATAAAATGTATTGTTGGTCATTTTACTATAAATATGTATTTTTGGTTGGTTGATTTTGTTTAGCGGCATATCAACACCTGTATGGATTATTGAATGCCGAAAAGTAAATATTTTGTAGGCAACTTTATTTTGTGATTATTGTTTTTAATAATAATGTTTTAATGATGCAAGTTTTACTAATTAACCCATAGATGGAGGTAATAGAAGCTGATTCATACCTGTCTCACATATATGACACTTAGCCTAAACTAAGTCATTGCGTTATAGTTAACAAATTCGTCATTAGTACTGAGTTCAGTCCCTAGTGAATGCCGCATACTTTTTGGTTGGTTGGCTGATTGATTTTGTTTAGCGGCATATCAACATCTCTATGGGTTACATAATGCCGAAATATAATCTTTCTGTACGTTTTATTTTATTTAATATTTACACTTTTATTTTAATATTTGTATTTATTTTATTATTTACGCTTTATTTTATTTATTTTTTTATTGATAATAATTACTTTAATTATACAAGTCTTACTAATTAACCCCTCGTTGATGGGGAGAGATTATGAAAAAATACCGTAACAACTGATCGGACGCGGAGATCATCACCAGGAAATGAACAACCCTGTTCGATGCAAAATGACACGCCCAACAGCTGAAGAAGTGCTTGAGTTTCAGAAAAAGGACAAAAACCGGGACTAGTTCAACGAGTATCAGGAAGAAATTAAGCCAATGTCGATTAATCAAAAACAAGAATCAGGCCTGGCTTTCGGGAATCTGCCCTCAGTTGAAAAGAAAAAGATCAGTCAGGAGGCAATGAAAAAGTGCCGTAGAAAACATCGTGCAATCTAGAACACGTGCAGGCAGGCAAATGCAGTGGGAATCTATCAATATGCGAACCAAAAGGATACACGTCACTTCTATGCATTCAGGAAGGAAATCTTTGGCCCCATCAAATCAACGATGGCAGGCCTTAAGGATTCGGACGGCAGCACCATCCTTACTGATCCTGGGTCTATCCTGGATCGCTGGAAAATCCGCTTCCAAAGCATTCTGAACCGCTGCAAAACCACACCTGACGACACCCTGCGAAACAACCCAGCTCCCTACCCTGACATTGGCTGTCACTTCTCCCAGCTTTCCGTGAATTGAAAAAATCATGTAACCCGGAAAATCTCCCGGAATTTTTCTCCGACGGATTCCCCGAACTGAAAAACCAGCTAATGATCCTGATACAGAAAATCTAGAAAGATAAAACAGTTCGTGAGAACTTTAAAAATGATAACATTATGACGATCTTCGAAACAAAGGTGACTGCTCACTCTACGAAAACATTTTCCACCTAAGCATCGATGGCAAGATCTTTGCGCGAATACTACTGAATCGACTCCTCCCCGTGGCAGAAAAAAAATCCTTCCAGAATCCCAGCCTTCGAGAGATACTGTTGACATCGTCTTCTATGTGCGACAGTTCCAGAATAAGAGACGTGAGCAGCAAAAGCCATTAATGTTCATCTTCTGAGATCTCCAGAAGGCCTTCGACAAAGTCACAAGACCAGCAATATTGGTCAATGTTGCCCACTTTGATTGTCTGGCTCGCTTCGTGTCTCTAATCCGTACGCTCCACGGCGGAATGGAGGGCTAAGTGAACCATCGGGACGCGTTTCCTATCACCAGTGACCTTAAATAGGGTTCTGTGTTAGTTCCGACACTCTTCTCATTGTACCTCGCCGGCATGAACAACGAGATCCCTCTGACAGCACAAGTGTTAGCATCCGATACAGACTAGACGGCGGACACTTTAGCATCGCTCGACTTCGTTCTCCTATACGGAGAACAACCACCTGCATATGAGAATTAAAGTAGGCTGACAACAATACAACTACTCACCAGACTGCCATAAACCTCCAGAGATCGATAAAACTATAAAACGAGACCTGCTAACGCTTTTTTTGCCAAAAAGACGAAGATCCAGCCAAGCCCTGGAAATGCAACACTGGACGTCAGTATCAACATCGATGGGCAGCCGGTAGAAGTCGTCGACAAATTTCCCTAGCTTGGCACCATCATCTCGAATGATGTCACTGGCGAAAGAGACCTTGACAACCGGATCAAAGCGGCTCATACTGCGTACGGGACACTCTCGCAGGGGGTCTTCAGCAATCATGGCCTCTAAATTAGAACCAAAATCATGGTCCTCCAGGCCGTGATCCATTCTACCCTACTGTACGCTTTCCAACAAACCAAGCTCCGAGAAATCACCAACAACGATGTCCTCTCTTGGAGATCTCTCCTCAGCATCGAGGTTACACTCCTTCAACATCGGCTCCACTGGGCAGATCACGTGTCCAGAATGTGTCTCGCTGGACTCCTACATATTATCCTCTTTGAAGAGTTCACTAGCGGCAAGATGCTACGCGGATGCCCAAAATGATGCTTCAAGGATCAGTTGAAGATATCCCTGACACAGGCTAACCTCGACACTGAGATATGGGAAACCGTTACTGCAAATCGGCCGTCCTTGTGCAGGACCATCCGGTGAAGGTTGGGGGCGAAACTTTCGACTCCAATCGTCAACATGAAGAGGATCTTCAACGTGCTTGTCAAGAAGGTCCAAATAGCCCAGCCACATTCACCACCTACACTTCTGCTGCTCACGACCATCCTCAGCCCTCACAGCTACTGCTACCAGAGGAGGAAGGGAATAGAGAGGGGATGATGAACCCGATGATCGGATGTGACCGAGTGTCGACGATGTAGTAGTATTGCACTGCTATTATTATTATTATTATTATTATTATTATTATTATTATTATTATTATTTCCTTTGATTTTTGTTAAACAGAATTTCCTTCCGGGGTCCAACCAGAGATCTAAGGTCAGAAATGGCTTCATGACATTTTCCACTAATCATTTTATATTTATTATTATTTCCTTTGATTTCTCTTGTATACACATTTCCTTCCGGGTCCCAAACAGAGACCTAAGGTCAGAAATGGCTTCATGACTTTTTCCACTAATCATTTTATATTTATTATTATTTCCTTTGATTTCTCTTGTATACACATTTCCTTCCGGGTCCCAAACAGAGACCTAAGGTCAGAAATGGCTTCATGACTTTTTCCACTAATCATTTTATATTTATTATTATTTCCTTTGTATTCTCTTCTATACAGTGTCGGAAATATCTCATTATTTTACAGTTGAAATGGCTAGCTGGAACCGTAAGTTCTATGCTAACAGTTTCTTCTCCTGTGCCTCTCGCTCGTCGAAATTTCATTACCGTACCTTAGCTTCCCTGTGCCTTCTCTGCAAATATTTTTCATGTTGATTTTTCAATATGGACTCGCTAAGAATGCCTTCCTAGCACCGATTTTGTCCGATCCTCAGATCTTGTGTCTGTTCACAGTTTAATTGTTTTATTGCGCAGACCTTAGATTCCGGTTAATCAGAACCAAAATCTACATCTGAATTCTTAATTCAAGATTCACTCGCTGGTGATTTTCACACAAATAATCCAATCGAGCCAACCTCTGACGCCTTGTATGGTAGCCTGCCGTAAAAGAAGCCAATGATGAGAATAACTTACCTTTGTTAGTAGGAAGTTTCTCGTTGTTTAATTTATTTCCAAAAATGCTACTCCCACGATAATGTAATCTGGGTTACGGTGACTTGTTGCTCCATTGTTGTGGGTAGCGAAGAACCACGCTAACAAAGATTCAGGGTCACAAATATATAGGTGTGTCACTGCTCTAACCAGCAGGTAATATACACAAATCAGTAGAGAAGGTGGGCTACCTGTATAGACCTACAAAAATGGAAAGACTGGAAAATAGAAACACTAGGAAATGGAAACATTGAGAAATGGAAACACTGGAAAATGGAAATACTATAATTAGCGTCAAAAAGAGAAAGCTGAAATTTCTAGTGTACATAATGAGGAAAGAAGGCTTGGAAAATTTAACACTCTCAGAATATGTTGAAAAAAACAGGAACGGAGGAACGCAGCCCCAAACCTTCCCAACGAGCTAGTAGGAATGGTTGTCAGAACAGGGATACAAACAAAAGAAAGTTGAGGAGGGTCATGATCGCCCACGTCTTCATTGGCAAGATTCGTAGGAGAATGAGTTTGTATATAAGGTTCGAAAACGGATTAGAAGATATAACAAGAGACAAACACTACTAAGGAATACAAAGGACAGGAAGTTGTGGAGGGCCATGATCGCCAACATCCTGAGGAGATACGGCACATAAAAGACTACAATTGTAAAAAGAGTGCAATTAGGTTACTTGTGTTCAAGTACCTGGAAGTTATTATTCTTTTAGGTGCCGTGTTTCCATGATAGCCCTCCACTACTTCCTGTCCCTTGATACC
The DNA here is from genome assembly GCA_963932145.1 of Acanthosepion lycidas. Taxonomy (NCBI): domain Eukaryota; kingdom Metazoa; phylum Mollusca; class Cephalopoda; order Sepiida; family Sepiidae; genus Acanthosepion; species Acanthosepion lycidas. The sequence continues at coordinate 4,047,960 of OZ010603.1, forward strand.
CTAAAAAAATATTTGATGACTTACTATATCTGTGTCTCAACTATGCCATCCGATGCCACTTTGACTTAAGCGTAAATCAAACATAAGTTTATCTTTTAACCAGAGCGTAAATCAGACCTATAGCTAACTTTTTGACTCAAGTATAAATCAGATCTATGTCTACATTTTTGATAGGCGCGTAAATTAGACCAATGTCTACCTTTCTGGCTCGGATATGAACCAGGGCTAAGTCTATCTTTTTAACTCGAGGGTAAATCAGACCTATGTCTACCTTTTTGTTGTTTATCAAAACGGCATAATTTGAAATTAAATAACTAGGAAAAGTTTGATATGTTGCAAATAAAAACAAACCAAACAGCTGCAGAATATATCTTTTTATCTGCCCATTTTTTATTCGAGCGTTTTCTTCTTTTTATTTTTCCTGCTCTAATCTTTCGCACGATTTTATTTATATATTTTTTTTTTTCACTTTGTATTTTTTGTCTGTTTTTTTTTGTTTTTTTTTTTTTGTTTTTTTCTTGTTCCTAACTTTTCCCAGTAGCGGAGAGATGTTTATAATCGGGCTAGCTGTTTATAATTACAGAGGCTATAACTTTGTCTTGTGACGTGACGCATTTGTTTCAGGTTTGATTTTTCGGTGGGTGAGGGAAAGGTTTAAAGATTACGATGGAATAATCGAACATACGATTGAGCATCGAATCCTGTTGACCCCTAAAGGTACATATACATCTGTTGCCGGGTAACAGTGGCTAATGTGATGAATCTGATTTTGGTCGGACAGTGTGCTTTATGTTTTATTGATAGACGCTTTACTTCCATTTTTTTATTCTTTTCTTTCTTTTTACTCACAAGTGTTCGTTTCTATATTTAAATCCTCTTTCTTTTCCCTCTATACCCTTTTCTTTTTTGTCTTCTTTCCTTCCTTTTCTTCCTTTTCTTTCGTTTTACTTACAAGCGTTCATCTTTTCTGCATTTATTTCAATCTCTTTAATTTTCTATTTCTCTTTTTCTCCTTTGTCTTCTTTTTATTCCATCGCTGATCTTTTCTTTTAACGACGTTCTTCTTTTCTTTTTGTATTTGTTTAACTCTTTCATTCATTCAGTCAGTCAAGTGGGTGCCTTTTGCCGTCGATGTTATGGACACATGGTTAGGTTCTTTCCTCAGGCGAGTAATTATCATTGCATTGATCGATTCGAACTAATGTCCTCATCTTGGTTGTTATAGTCACAACATTTCTCCTATTTCTGAGATGAGGAATTAACATTATTATACATTTACCTTTCTCATTTTAGCTATAAATAGGTAGATAGATAGATAGATAGATAGATAGATAGATAGATAGATAGATAGATAGATAGATAGATATGAAAAGGGCTGATAGATAGATAGATAGATAGATATGAAAAGGACTGATAGATAGATAGATAGATAGATAGATAGATATGAAAAGGACTGATAGATAGATAGATAGATAGATAGATAGATAGATAGATAGATAGATAGATAGATAGATAGAAAGATAGATAGATAGATAAATAGATAGATAGATAGATAGATATGAAAAGGACTGATAGATAGATAGATAGATAGATAGATAGATAGATAGATAGATAGATAGATAGATAGATATGAAAAGGACTGATAGATAGATAGATAGATAGATAGATAGATAGATAGATATGAAAAGGACTGATAGATAGATAGATAGATAGATAGATAGACAGATAGATAGATAGATATGAAAAGGACTGATAGATAGATAGATAGATAGATAGATAGATAGATAGATAGATAGAAAGATAGATAGATAGATAAATAGATAGATAGATAGATAGATAGATATGAAAAGGACTGATAGATAGATAGATAGATAGATAGATAGATAGATAGATAGATAGATAGATAGATAGATATGAAAAGGACTGATAGATAGATAGATAGATAGATAGATAGATAGATAGATAGATAGATAGATAGATAGATATGAAAAGGACTGATAGATAGATAGATAGATAGATAGATAGATAGACAGATAGATAGATAGATATGAAAAGGACTGATAGATAGATAGATAGATAGATAGATAGATAGATATTAAAAGGACTGAGATAGATATTAAAAGGGCATAGATAGATAGATAGATAGATAGATAGATAGATAGATAGATAGATAGATAGATATTAAAAGGAGATAGATAGATAGATAGATAGATAGATAGATAGATAGATAGATAGATAGACAGATAGATATTAAAAGGAGATAGATAGATAGATAGATAGATAGATAGATAGATAGATAGATAGATATGAAAAGGACTGATAGATAGATAGATAGATAGATAGATAGATAGATAGATATGAAAAGGACTGATAGATAGATAGATAGATAGATAGATAGATAGATAGATAGATAGATAGATATGAAAAGGACTGATAGATAGATAGATAGATAGATAGATAGATAGATAGATATGAAAAGGACTGATAGATAGATAGATAGATAGATAGATAGATAGATAGATAGATATGAAAAGGACTGATAGATAGATAGATAGATAGATAGATAGATATGAAAAGGACTGATAGATAGATAGATAGATAGATAGATAGAAACCTAAAGTAGAAAAGTAGAAACAGACTGAGATAGATATGAACAGGCTGATAGATAGATAGATAGATAGATAGATAGATAGATAGATAGATATGAAAAGGACTGATAGATAGATAGATAGATAGATAGATAGATAGATATGAAAAGGACTGATAGATAGATAGATAGATAGATAGATAGATAGATAGATAGATACATAGATAGATAGATAGATAGATAGATAGAAACCTAAAGTAGAAAAGTAGAAACAGACTGAGATAGATATGAACAGGCTGGTAGATAGATAGATAGATGCCTCCCAGGCTTTACACCCAGAACTCAATGTGCACTATATATATATATATATATATATATATATATATATATATATATATATATATATATATATATATATAAAGAGAGCGAGAGAGTGAGAAATCTTTTCAATTTTCTGTATCCATTCATTTTATCATCTGTTTATATTTCTATTTGTCTACCCATTTTTCACTCTATTCTCTTCCATGATCCAATATAATTTCTTTAAACTACTCTTTTCCCCTTTTTCTCTTTTGACATTGCCGCCATTTTTCCCTCTTCCATCAATTCCTTATTTTTTTCCTCGCCAATCCGTTGGCCAGTTCTTCTCAAAATCCTACTATTAGCTTCTCTTTTGCATTTCTTGACTCAACATAAATAACAAGGAAGATTATAACAACGCTCAGCCTTCCAATGTTAAATTTGGCAAACATTTCTGATGAATCATTCTATGTACTAATTTTACATAAAATCTTTTCTGCGTGCTTAAAAACTCCGGCTAAACTTTTATGCCTCATGTTTGGCCGTTTGGGCCGAGAGAATGTATTTGTCTGTCAGATAATTTTTTTTGTTTTTCCCCTATTTATTTCAATCCTATTATTCATCAGCAATTTTGTCCTGGGTATGAGGATAAACTACATCCGGCAGCAAGGCCTCTGAGCAGGGGGAGTTTTTGAAGAGCATGAATCACCTCTTGATTTCTGTTGTTCTTAGGTCCACCCTGACCCGGGGTTGTAGCACCTGTTAGTTAACCCCCAAACTTGCGTGAAATCACTATGAACGTATAAAAATAAATCTATATAGTAAAAATACCAGCAATACTTTTTTGAAAAAAAATCATTACCAGTAATACATTTGACTCACGACAAAAAAAAAAAACTCTTTACAAAAATATGTCAATGAAAACCTGATCTACAAACTGATTTCTTACAAATAATATATATTCTATTCCAACGAACCTGTACTATAAATGTTGTCGGCATTAAATAACCCATTGAGTTTGACATGCCGTAAAACAAAATAAACCAAACCAATCATCAGCAGTTTTAATAAATCCGTCAATAATATTGTCTCCTTCATTGTCCACGACTTTTTGTCAATCTTCCACTGACTTCTTCGATGCCTTGAAGTTCAAAAATTGCCGGGTTTTGACTCAAATAATTCATCAGACCATGTTTTCAACTCCACATTGTTGTTGAACAAAACGCCTCGCAGACTGGTTGGTCCAAAGGATAGATTTTATCCGATGCCTGTGTCTAAAAGTAGGCAGTGTCAGTGTGATGATATAAGCTGGAACAGTGATATAGACTGTTCTAGCGAGGCTGTGACTGTTCGCAGCTCCGGTCGAACTCTCTGCCTTGCGCAGGGAGGAACCCGGACGAGGCTGTGCCGAACACACCTCTCCAAAAGAGGACTTGGATTCGTCGAAATACATAAATACGGACACCGAGAATCGTCAGTAGAAGGAGTAAATATTATCTGCTTACTACGTATTTCAGCAAGACTACGCAAACTCCAAGCGATTTACCATTTGATTGTGTTCTTCATTCAATGAAATAAAGACATATCAATATGTAAGTTTGAAGGATGTATCTTGGTATTGGTAACCTTCCAAAAATTATGTATTGAACAATTTATTCAATCCAAAGGGATATATTTTCCTTATTCACACTACCAGTGAATTGTCAAATTGGCCGCAAGGCTTAGGTTAAAGCTTTGGTTGAAGGAATCTTGGAAGCTAGCAACTGTGAGTTCATTCCCTGTGATAGGCAGGGCAAGGAGCCATCTCTTCTGGATCAGTGCAAAAGGCAAATTACATCCCAAGGACAGATTAACTTGGATTAATTAACTGATACAAGATTTCCTCTTTGTATGGGCAGTGGAATGAGTTCAATCTTTGGGCTGTGTTAAGAATGAACAGAATCTACGCGCGAGAAAAAATAATTTTAGTCAATGGAGTAATAAAATCGAAGAAAAATTAAAATTGTGCTTGAAGAAAGGAAAGAATTAAACGAAATGTGGAAAGAAAGACAAATATGACGAAAGAATAGAAATTAAATTCGAATTGTGTGTAAAGAATGAAATGATACGAAAAAAAAAAAGAACAAAATATCACGGAAATTTATCAAGGAAGGAACGAAGAAAGAAAGAAAACTAAAGAAATACATATAAACTAACCCGTCTCTGATTTTTGTAGATTAAATAAGAGAAGAGAAAGAAAGAGAAAACTCGGAAATTTCCAATATCGACAAAATGGCGACCCAACACAAACAAAACGCTACAGTAATGCTTTTATAATTTCGTCGTTTGGAAACGCTATCTCTTGAACACATTTGCCAGTAAAGTCAATGCAGCGTTATGCTGCGTCATGATGGCGTTCAGTTTGTGATGATAACACGGCTCACGAGCCTTTTATTCAATAGCCGTTGTTAGCACGAACAACACAAGAGACATACCCGACTCCAACGAGACGCTGACACTAGACTCCCTTCTCCAACATTCCTAGCACAGATTTACACGTAAGAAAAAAAAAGAGAGTTTGTTATGGCTCATAATGTAGTTCTTTTTATTTTGGGGAGAAATTTATTTTTGGAAAGCAGTAATCCAGAAATAGATTGGTCTGTCTTAACTTCAAGCCATTTGCCTTCCTTTTTTTAAAAAAAAAAAGTCTTTAAAGTACCATTGCCGTTTCTTTAGTTTAAAACCTTACGCTAAAGAAACGGTCCAAGATAAGTAAATGTTCCTTTCCAGATGCCATTAGATTAACTTTTATTGCTAGAGATTAGTAAAGATGAAAACTAAAAAAATCATGCCTTATCCATTGGTTATTCTCACGGATTTGCGGCTAAAGCTTATCTACTCTTGCGTTGGAAAGAGAATCATCATGATGAGTTCAGATTCCGACATCGTCTGTTATATTCGCTTTCGCACTAACGGGAAGGGTATAAATTGATCTCATATTAATGTAGACTCGGCTTTCTAGTTTTGGTTGGCAGCTGGTCTAGGAGAAGACCAATGAATTCAAAATCGGAGAGAAGTCAATGGGAAACTGTTTAGGTGTACGTTGCAGTTGCACGTGATATCAAAGAATAATCGCTTTCGGTGAGCGACTTGGGGACACTTCGCAGTCATAGAGTAGTTTCAGATTTTAGAAAATAGGCAAAAACTTTTAAAGATACTTCTCTTGAAAATAGACCTTTGAGGCTTCTTCATTTGAAAATTGTATAGATTTTCTCGTGTTTATATTTTAAAAATTGTTTAAATAGTCATTTTTTTATATAATTATATAACAAAAATGTTTGACTTACAAAAATAATACAGTAGATTGTAGTCGAATTTTTAAAGCTAAAAACATCTTTCTAAAACTAGGGGTCGACTTATATGGCGGGTAAAAAAATAAAACCATTACCATCGAATGGTAAACAAGTTGATCGTTGGTCCCTGTTCCCTGGTCCCTGCAAGAAGCTTATCCACCCTTTGCCAAACCTCTCCAGGCTGGTTTGAATTCAGAGTTTGATTTCAAAGTTGAATTTAAACTGGTTGTCAGCTATCGGGTCCGATCTGTCCTGCTACATACCCATTGCTCAGGTGTAGAGAATATATATATATATATATATATATATATATATATATATATATATATATATAATGGACTCTCCCGTCAGTTTCGACGTATAAGGATCTGACAGCTTACTGATTCGGTTATATATATATATATATATATATATATATATATATATATATTCAGTAATATATACAATATATATATATATATATATATATATATATATATATATATATATATATAGATATAGATATATATATATCCCAACGCATTTTTCTTATATACATTTTTGTCTTTCATTCTAACCTGAAGAAGCCGAAGGACGCAGACCAGCTCTAGGCGAAACGCATCGTTTACAGATTTTCCACTTTCACATCATCTTCACACACACACACATATATATGTATGTATATAATATATATAATATATACATATATAATATATATATATATATATTATATATATATATTATATATATACATAATATATATAAAATATATATAATGTATATAATATATATATAATATATATATATATATTATATATAATATATATAATATATATATAATATATATATAATATATATATAATATATATATATTATATATATATAATATATAATATATATATAATACATATATAATATATATATGATATATATAACATATATAATATATATATAATATATATATATTATATATATATATATGTATAGCATATATATAATAGATATATATATATATAATATATATATATATATATATATATATATATATTTATATATATATATATAGATAGATATAGATAGATAGATAGAGAGAGAGAGAGAGAGAAGGTATATTTCAGCAATAAGTAATCATCCAAATGGCGAAATCTCTTCGCTAATAGACTTAATATAATGACTAAACTACTAACAATCGACTGAATGGTGTGATCCTTATAAATAAAGTCGTTGTCAGATGGATCTAGTGTATTTTTATATAAGCAAGTATTTTCAATTGATCAGCGGTACGAAACTCCTACACATTTATTTCATCTTCGAGTTTGACTTTAAAGGCAGAAAATTACAGCCTGATGATGAGGACGTGAAGTCCTTGAAAGTACTTGCTGCTCTAAAAAATACACCAGATCCATTTGACAACAATTTTATACATAACGATCGCACCATTCAGTGGATTGTTAGTAGTTTAATGCTTATATGAAGTCTATTTGCGAAGAGATTCCACCATTAATCACATTAATATTGGTAATTGATTCAATGTATGATTATTTCTTTATAATATATATATATACATATATATATATATATATATATATATATATATATATATATATTCAGCAGTCCCTCATTTATACATGTTTCATTAATTTTGACAAACAAAGTAGTGCGATATTTAATTTTACTTGTCTTCGAAGAAGTGTTTTATTTTCTGGACACGCAATAAGAACTGTTCAAATGTTTTGTAATTCCGAGCACTTTCTGATATATATATATATATATATATATATATATATATATATATATATATATATATATATACAAAATTGTTGTCAGATGTACTTGGTGTATTTTTAGAGCAGCAAGTACTTTCGAAGACTTCATGTTCTTATCATCAGGTTGAAATTTTTTTAATTTAGAAATAGAACTTCAAGACGAAATAAATGTGTTGTAGACCGAAAGATGTTTTTTATAAGAATGTCTTATTTATTAACGGTTATATAATATTGGAACGTGCAAGTCGCAAAACTAAACTTCAAATATTTCAAGTGAGAATTTTTTATATGAATTTTGTAATTTGGTAAATCTACGAATTCTTTTGTTGTAAGTGTTTTCCAGTTAACGTGGCATGAACTAAGTACATAGTTCAATTATTAGAGTGATATTTCTATAATTCCTCATATGATCTTATGCTTTTTTTCCTTTTCCGTAGATAAATTATACAAAAACTGTCCAAATATTTTATTTTTACAAGCGCTTGGAAAAATAAAACATTTGTGTAGTTTTTGTATAATTTATCTGCGGAAAAGATAAAATTATAAAAACATATGAAAAATTATATAAAACCCTTAATCAAAATAGCTTGTCTCCAATATTTAATGAAGCTTGCATATATATATATATATATATATATATATATATATATATATATATGCCTTTTGTGTGTTCTAAATATTATAACAACGTCGGAATCGCTTTTTTGTTTCAAGGTTATTAATGTGACCCTGGGGTGGGAAGATTTCTGATGCAATCATCCATTTTCTCAGCCCTTTATTACCCAATCTCAATGTTGGCGTCGTGAAAGACCAATCTCCATCCATCACTCTAATCGTCAACCATCAAAATCAATGACCCTAAAACCATTTATATCTTCTCAGATATCAATCTAATCCTTCCTCATTTTTAACATTATTGATCTCTGACTTGTAATATTTGTAATGAAGATGTTGTTGGCGCCGGCCATAGAATCATAGCGAACAAGCTTATCGTTTCCTTTACGAGAATTCACCCATTATGAGTATTAAAAGTAAGAAAGTTACTGTTAAAATGGCTATGACAAATGAGGTCGGTGATATGAATGAAAGAAGTGGTGGTAAGTAATTAAGATTACAAAGATAAGGAAAATGAATAACGATTAATCTTTGACTTGAAGGGTTCAAGATTAGACTGATCAGGTAAGCACCCACGCGGCAATCTGTTCTATAAAGTGGTAGTTCTCGAGAGGTGGGAGAGAAACTCTTTGAATGTAACTTTCTTCTTACATCTGGAACACAGATATGATTGATATTTTTTACAGCTTATGAGTTTTCTTTTTTAAAAAAGTCACCTTCTTGACGAATCGGTCATGGTGACATCCCAACCCGGATCTCATGATCAGAATGGGAACGTTCTTAACCTCTCACAATTTGCCTGGATTTAGCAGGTAAATTACATTGTTCGTTATTATTTATTAGTATCATCCTATTTTATTACTCGTTTTTGTTTTGTTTTTTGGGGGTTTTTTTTGGGGGGGGGTTGTTTCACCTATTTGAAACCAAGCAAGGCGGGACTGCCACTAACACGCAAGGGGTTGCAGAGAATGAGAGCAAGAGTAACGAGTGTTGTTTGAGGAAAGGATATAGAGAATGACGGGGATCAGGATCAAGGTATCAGATATCGATTCACATTATATTTGAATATTTGAAGACTATGGATATCAGGGAAGCAAATAAGAGGAAGGGTGTCCACTGTCGGGAAATGCGAGAGAAGAAGCTGTCAGAGTAGAAGCGGTTATATTTAACTGTTTTGACGGTGAAAGGCCGAGAACGAGACGTCAACCTAATAGCACGCTTAAATTCATGTAATTGGGGTACCAGTGAAACGAGCCCGCAATGGTGTTTTCACATCTGCTACCGACCCAGTTTGTTTGAATTTACGAACAAATTTGTCCATCTCTCCCTGAATTAGATATGGATGAAACGTTAAGGTAGAATGAACCGTTAAGTTTAAGCATTTCCCCCAAGCAAGGCGGGAGCGCCTCAAGCACGCAAGAAGCTGTTCGAGTAGAAGAGATTGCTACATTTCAGTGAAAGTGTGAGACCGAAATGCCAACCTAGTAGCACGCTTGAATTCATGCAATTGGGGTACCAGTGAAATTAGCTCGTCAGTGCAGTTGAAATGAAACATTATTTTTAGTGGGATAGCAACTAGTATATATGAACCCACTTTTTAAAAACAAAAAAACAAAAAAAAAAACATTTCACCCCCAAGCAAAGCGGGAATGCCACTAGCACGCAAGTTGTTATCTGGTGTGATCAACAGTCTGAACAAGGCCAGCACGCTAAAAACCTCGGTCACGATGACTTGTTACTTCGTGCTAGCACAATTATCGACGATTTATCGAATAGTTCCGTCTATCCAATTCCACTCACAAGACTTGGGTCAGCCTCTGGTATGGTTTTTCAGGCAATTTCCACTGATGCCGCACGCTAAGATCGCCTCGCTCAGACAGATAACATCAAGTCACCCTCCTGACAAAATGGTCATGGTGAGATTCGAACCCGGTTTGCCTGGTCAGAAAGTGAACATTCTTGAACTCGCTCACAGATACAGTGTATAACGTTACCAAAATTTCTTAGGTGAATCATTGTTCGTTATTATTCATTTTTCGTTAGTATTTCTTTAATCATATTTTATTGTTTTTTTTTTTCTTTCTTTTTTTTTAAGCATTTCATCCCAAGCATGGCAGGAGTGCCACTAATACGCAAAGGGCTACAGAGAATGAGAGCATGAGTAAAGAGGGGTGTTTGAGGAAAGGATATAGAGAAGGATGGGGATCAGGATCAAGACATCAGAAAATGTCGATTGACATTGCATTTGAATATTTGAAGATTATAGCTATCAGGGAAGCAAGCAGTAGGAAGGGAGTTCCACTGACGGTTGACAGATAAGAATCTGTTGGAGTAAAAGAGACGGCTACATTTAACCGTTTCGACAGTGAAAGAGTGGGATCGAGATGCCAACCTATTAGCACGCTTAAATTCATGCAGATGGAAAGTAGCTCGTCAGATGCCATGAAAATATTTGTAGAAAAGACAGAGGGAAACGACAGCACATCTGTGAGAAAGTGACTGTAGACGAGATGCCAGATCAGAACCTATCACATTACATATCCGTCTCTAAATTTTGTCAATGACTTCCAGATGAACAGAGGGGGCACTAGACCATATATGGCAACAGTATGCAATGTAAGGACGAATGCTTGATTTGTAGATGTGAAGGATGGACTCAGACGGGAAAAACGCAGAGAACCAAATTTCCTTGTAGTATTTAAAACCGAAACATAATTCGGGTTGTAGGGGGTCGCTTTCTGAACCCAGTGTTACCAAGCGCCGTTCCCATTTAAGTATCGACTGGACTCAACGCTAAGTACCTTCTGTGATTGGAACCCGGGGATAATAAGGGTGGTTCTATTCAGTGAAAGCAGCATAAAGAGCCCGAGCTGTAAAGTTCTGAATTGGTAGAACTGAAGAATGGAGCTCAGTTGAACATTCACTACGGAAATAGAGATAGATAGGTAGCTTGATCCATTACACCTGGGAATGAAGTTGCAGAGTAGAAAAAATCATCACCCACAAGGCCGCGTTAACGGTTTTGAACGCTATCAAAGCCGGAATGTAATGATTGAACTGTTCCAGTGTATATATGTGTATATAACACAATTTTTATTCTAATCTGACTCTTTTTTGTAATAATGAGTGTGTTGAGATTGAGGTGGGGCAACTATGGGATGTAACAGACAAAGAGGGGAAAGAAACGGGGGGGAGCAATAATGACACATCCTCGGAAACCACAGCAACTTGAGGAACAAAACTTGCTACGGGACCGACTTCACAACCACCGCGTCTTGCCGAGTGCTGCCCCCCCCCCCGCTTTTATTGGCATAAACGCATTTTACAAAGACCCGAATCAGAGGCCCATATCTTGACAAGCCAAATTGTCCCGTTGCTAACGAGATAAACCCGGATGTAACAGGTGTTGACAAACATGTCCGCGGCCTCTTTTGCGTCTGCACTGACGCGCATTGGCCACATTTTTAAAGATACAGAATAACAGCTGCGTAGTGTATAGTGTACACGTTGAATGCAGTCTCTCTCTCTCTCTCTCTCTCTCAGCCCTGCAGAATCGCTCCCCATGGCTCCAGTGATGTCTGGACCTTCCGAGCAGCTGTTGGTTGCTACAGAGCCAACCTTCAGAAATGGGGATATATTTCGATAATGATCCCGACTGGCAATGCTGGCAATCACAAACTATGGAACATATTCTTGTTTCCTACAATGTATTTACACCCCAGGTAAGGCTCTGTGAGCGACACTTACCTGAAGCGAAAGAGTAAGCAGGTCAATTACCGAACTTTTTCAACAATGGATTTGTATTGAAGTCTAGACCCAGTGTTTCTCAAACGTTTTCAGCCCATGGATAATCTTCATCTTCAAAAAAGTTTCAAATCGACCATACCTATTTAAATTTAAGCTTGTTCAATTTTCACACAAAAATATAAGTCAAAAGACAAAGTAGACTATTTAAACTTTAAAATTCATTTTCGTAAACAAGGATAAACACAGGATATCATAATAAATTTTGATGACGTCATTCAGTCTTAGTCAATTTACCTAGGGACTACATTGATCTTGCTGTTTCTGACACAAGATATCATAATGAATTTTGATGATGTCATTCAGTCATAGTCCATTCAACTAGTGACTACCATGATGTTGGTGTTTCGGACACAATATATCATAATCAATTTTGATGCTTTCATTCAATCTTAATCAAATCATCTAGTGACTACCTTGATGTTGGTGTTTCTGACACAAGATATTATAATCAATTTTTATGATGTCATTCAGTCTTAGTCCCTTCAGCTAGTGTCTACCTTGATTTTGGTATTTCTGACACAAGATAACATAATCAATTTTGATATCATTCAGTCTTAGTCCCTTCATCTAGTAACTAACGTGATGTTGGTGTTTCTGACACAAGATATCATAATCAATTTTGATGATATCATTCAGTCTTAGTCCCTTCATCTAGTAACTAACGTGATGTTGGTGTTTCTGACACAAGATATCATAATCAATTTTGATGATATCATTCAGTCTTAGTCCCTTCATCTAGTAACTAACGTGATGTTGGTGTTTCTGACACAAGATATCATAATCAATTTTGATGATATCATTCAGTCTTAGTCCCTTCATCTAGTAACTAACGTGATGTTGGTGTTTCTCACACAAGATATCATCATCAATTTTGATGATATCATTCAGTCTTAGTCCCTTCATCTAGTAACTAACGTGATGTTGGTGTTTCTCACACAAGATATCATCATCAATTTTGATGATGTCATTCAATCTTAGTCCCTTCAGCTAGTAACTACCTTGATGTTGGTGTTTCTGACACAAGATATCATAATCAATTTTGATGATTCATTCAGAAATGGCTAAAATTTTTTATGGCTAAGAATTTGCTGTTGACCCCTAGAAATGAAATGTGGTCCACCTGGACCACATTGAGAATCATGGATTTAACCTTTAACACCCTGCATAATTAATATTTCTTCTCTTTCCAATTGCATTCTTTTTCAAGGCTCCTCAATTGCTGTATCCTTATTGTTAATTTCACTCGAAGGTGTTTTTGTTGCCATAGCAGGATATGACATCACAACTATGAAATTGAAACAAATTCATACTCAAGGTTCATAGTCACCCTTGTTGAGAGTAACTGCCATAGACTACCAATATTTCTTTTCAAATATAATGGACATGTGTGTAATTACACAAAATATTATATTTTTTTTAATTCTTCAAAGTATGAATAATTTAGATACATGTTTGTGAAATGGCTACACTTTTTATGGCTATGAATTCTCTGTGGACCACTAGAAATGATATGTGAACCACCTGCACCACGTTGAAGAACACTGGCCGAGAGTTAAATTGCGACCCATTACACGTTTAAAGAATGCAGTCTCATTGAGAATTCATTCCGTTCATCGTAACTGAAAAAATCTCAGAAATTTGAACGGTGATCAGGAAACGATATTAGCTTTAGGGGGTTACTGAAAGTAACGAGCCCTTTATTTCCCTATTTAGCTGTTGAGCTGAGATCGGCAGTCAGAATTCGGTCATCATGACTTTTGGAACTGAGTCCATAAACTGCGGTATCATCTGCATGGATGTTTAAAACTAATCTTCAATACTCCTAGGTAAATCGTTAATAAGAAAGAGAAAGATAATATGAGCGAGCAGGAAAACTTCGATGACGTCTGAATTGTTCTCGGGATCTTTGGAAAGATGGAGAGCATTCGAATCTAATTAAATATCAATTCGTGGGTCTTTGGAACCGACGATGTTATGCTTAATTGATCCCTTGACCGACACGCTAGGAAACAATGAATGGGGACCTCTGGTCTTGTTTCCGTATACAAGTTTAAGCTACGCTGAATGATGAAGCAATAGCAAACGCCCGGTATCATCTTTTTTATTAGTCATGTCGCCTCAGGACGTAGGAGATCATGGCTCTCCACAACTTCCTGTCCTTTACAGATTTTAATAAATGTTGTCTTTCTGTTATTTTTCCTAAGCCCTGTTCCGCCATCCATTTACTCAGGTTCACTAAGTATATTATGCGTTGTTTTCCTATGTCCCTCAATCTGTCGCGTGAGTATCAGAATTTCCAAACTTTCCTTTCTCATTATATGTTCCAGAGACCTCAACTGTCTCTTCCCGATTCCATTTTGTTTCCATTTTCTCCAAAACTTTGTCTTTGCTCATATGTTCCGTCCATGGTATTCTCAGCATCCTTCTGTAGAACCACATTTCTGTTGTTTCAAGTCTCTTCTTTATCTTTGAGGAGATCGTCCAGCATTCACAGCCGTATAGAAGGACTGATGTCACATAGCAGTTTAGCGCTCTTTTCCTTGATTCTAGCGAAATTTTCCTATTTCTTAATACACTGCTCAACTTTTGGATGGCATATTTGGTTATCCCAATACGACTTCTGATTTCAGTGTCACACTTTAAAGATATGTTTGATTTGGTACCTCCATTTTGACATTCGCCCTTTGGGCTCACCTTGCAGTTGATCCCTAGTCCTTTCTTCTCGCTTTCCTTCATTACCTTCTGTAGAAGTTTTTGTAGCTTTCTTTCTGCGTCTGTTATAAAGCGCTTTAATGTCACGTGACATCGGCTATTCACTCATGGACTGAGTTCAAGTCTCGTAGAGGGCTCTGTTCTACTATTCCTGTGCCAGAGCAAGTTGAGTTTGCGGCGTGTAGCGTAGCAATTTAATGTCACTAATCCTAGATTTCAAAATGTCGATCGCGACCTGTTTAGCGGTGATGGCTTAAAAAAATAAGAGCCTCGAGCGTGCAACTGAAAATTGTTTTTTTAAATTTTATATTCTAGCTTCAAGAACGTTATTTGCCGATTATTGCTATTTTCCGGAAAAAAAAAAAAAAAAAGAAATTAAACTTTGCGATTATAAATTTAAAATGGAAAAAATCCATAAATTAAAAATCTTACAATAGTCGTGCCAAAAACTGCCATCATTTTAAAATAACGACTCGACGTTTCTTGTTTTAATTTTATCGTCACGTGATTGAGGAACAGCTACTGCGACTTTCTCCCTCCGAAACATTTCAGACAACGGAACAGCAGCTACGACACCCTCCCTCCGAAAGATTTCAGATGACGGAACAGCTGCAATGACTTCCAACCACTGAATGATTTCAGAAGACGGAACAACCACAGTGAATCCCTCCGTCCGAATGAGTTCAGATAACGGAACTGCGACACACTCCCTCCTCCAAATGATTTGATGACGGAAGAGCCACAGTGATCACTCCAACCGAAGGATTTCAGATAACGGAAGAGCCACAGCGATACCCTCTCTGAAGAATAACAGATGACGGAACAGCTACATGACTCCCTCCCACTGAATGATTTCAGAAGGCGAAACAAACACAGTGAATCAATTCATCCGAATGTGTTCAGATAACGGAAGATAGACTGCATCTCCCTCCCTTCCAAAGATGTCAGATAACGGAATAGCCTCAGTGACACCCTCCCTCCGAAATATTTCAAATAACGAAAAAGCCGTTGCATCTCCCTCCCTCTAAATGATGTCAGATAACGGAACAGCCTCAGCGACACCCTCCTCCGAATTATGTCAGCTAACAGAACAGCCACTGCATCTCTCTCTCTCCACCCCCTCTCTCTCTCTCTCTCTCTCTCTCTCTCTCTCTCTCTCTCTCTCTGAATTATTTCAGATAACTGAACAGCCATTGGATCTTCCCCGTCTCTCCCAAAGGATGTCAGATAATGGAACATCTATAGCGACACCCTCCCTCCGAATGAAGTCATCGACTTCATTTCCCTCCCTGCGATATATTTCAAATAACGGAACAGCCACTGCATTTCCCTCATTCGAAATGATGCCAAAAACGGAACAGCCTCAGCGACACCCTCCCTCCGAATGATGTCGGATAACAGAGCAGACAATACATCTCCCTCTCTGCGATATATTTCATATAACGGAACAGCCACTGCATCTCCCTCACTCGAAATGATGCCAAATAACGGAACAGCCTGAGCGACACCCTCCCTCCGAAAGATGTCCGATAACAGAACACGGCTCCCTCCCTACGAATGATTTCAGATGATGAACAAATATCACTTTTTATTACTATATATTTCTCCATTCTATTTTATTTTTTATCGGAATTTGAGTTAATTTGCAGTTTAATTAAAAACTTTTGCCTCGGGTTTCAGATGAACTTGGAGATAAGGATAACACATAAAGTCGCTTAGAGAGACTTTCTTCAACAAAAATATTTAAGACGTGAAGTGTAAAATTTAGAGATGAGAGAGGAAGACTTGTCAGTATTTGTTGCGTTTCGTGTCGTCTCTGGTTTCAACACTTTACACCCCTGACGCTTCGTCAACGACAGACAATTTTCCCCCTTCCTCCCCACCTTATTATAGTAAGGGAAGTATTTGAAGCATTGTTCCCAGGTGGAGGCGAAAAGGAGAAAGATATAAGATTATACCACATGCGCTGGGCTGGTTTATTAAAGAAACTACATGCGTCACATTAACTCTTCTAATTCTTGCAGCCGTCGGGAAATCTTCGCACCTTTTTGATCTGATATAAAACTTTAACAAAGGTAATCCACTCCTGTCAGAATTTCACCTACCTCCCACTCAAATCCGGTAACCAAATTTCTAACTAGTAGTTTGCCATTCTGGGCCAGCTTACGTATTTTGTAGCACGTTATACCATCTCCACCGTATTTTATTCTGGAATTTTCTAAAAACCGCTCTCTTTTAATTGCCATAGAAACATTTTTTTTCTTTTGTTTCCATCAATATGGATGATGCTAACCCCCAATAAATTAACTCTTTGCTCCTTCTTGGTCCTAATGTTTCCCTTGTATATGAATCCCTATATCGAGTCTCTTGCTAAATTTGCTGCTAAGAAATTACGCGCATTGTGTCAAGCTAGAAATTTTACTCACGTGAATCTGTTTTGCGTCTTTTTCAGGCTGTAATCCATCCGGGCATTGGATACTTTTGCCGAGTGTTTCGTCTATCTTGAAATTCTGAACAATATCCATAGAAGAATCTGCAATATTATTGGTCTCTACCTGGCATCACGACTTCAGTCACTTTCCCACCTCTGTAAAGTAGCTTTCCTGTCCCTTTTCTATAAATACTTTCATGATATTTTCTTTAATTAAATTTCTCCTTTGCTATCTCGACTTCAAAAATTGAAGTGTAGTACTCAATTGGTAGCTAGGTTTCGTCATTTTTACTGCTAAAATTGTTAAGTTTATCCATAAATTCTATTCTAATATCTTCTTCTCTCTCACTTTTGGCCTAAGGAACACTTTTCCAGCATCTTGAATTCCTGTCAATACGATCTTCGAAAATTTAAATCTGTCTCGTTGAAGCAATGTTTTCTCATTTACATTCACCGATTCTTTCATCCTTAGTAACCTTTTGCGTCATAGTGGCTTTATCGCCTTACGCGAGGTGAAATAATAATAATAATAAATTAAATGCTTCTTGACATGCTAAATTTTCAATGTTGTCCAAATTAATGGCTGCAAATTGTGCGAATCGATATTTTCGGATTTGACTGGAATTGAGACAAAACCCCGCTGAAGTATTATGAAAACTGAAAATCCCTTTGAAGAAAAACCTCGCAAACCATTTTCAAAAGTTTGAGATTTTTACGCGTCTGGTCTTCCTAACGGAAATTGTGAATGGTTCACTTAACCTTATTTTCAGATAAGCGAGACTTTAATTTATTTATTACTATATATATATATATATATATATATATATATATATATATATATATATATATATTGTGATATATATATATATAATATATGTATATATAGATATATACATTATATATATATATATATTACAATATATATATATATATATATATATATATATTAACATATAAGTATATACATACATTTGCAGTGCGACTTCAAGTTTCATGGTTACCCAAATCGTCAGGCACGTATAGTAAAGGAGCCTCTTATTACAGTTGTTTTTTTGTTTTTTTTTAAATGCTGGATTACGTGTGTGGAACGCGAAATTATACTCATATTCAAAGCTCAAAGTTAATATAAACCTAAAATATTATATTGGGGTGTAAATTCAAGATATAGAGTTTGTGGAGGAAGATATTGGGGAAAACAAACCAAAACAAACAAAAAAATATTAAAAAAAGGTAAATAATAAAGTGTAAGGAGCAAGCAATAATAATAATAATATGAAGGAATGGGTAAGCACAGGGGATTGTATATTGTTTATAAATAATCTCTTTTTCAAGGGACTAATGCTGCACAGTATATAAAGCTAACTGATAAAGCACAAGTGGTTTTCTTTTGCGCGCAGAGAAAAATGTAAAAACAATCAACACACGTTTAGCCACGTGTTCAACACACGTTTAGCCGCGTGTTCAACACACGTTTAGCCGCGTGTTCAACACGTAAATTGTTCAAGTGGCAAACGCTTCAATACTTTTTTTATAAGCCGCTACGAAAGTTTGTTTAAATCTAATATATTGCTTTGTTCTTATGGACATTGAGCACTTTTGAAAATTGATTTCTTCCGTGTTCTATACTAACAATATATATATGTGTGTGTGCGTGTCTGTGTGTGTGTGTGTGTGAGAGAGAGAGAGAGAGAGAGAGAGAGCGTAATGGTATGCGCGTTTATTAATTCTTACCCGGGATTCGTTTTCCTCCTCACCACCCACTACCATTTCTGTCACCAAAGGATTTCCATTTTTATTCCTTTCCCAACCCCTAAATCATTATTTCTCACACCACGTCACTTCACCGAAAAGACCAGCGACCAAAGCCGAACCCCTACCCTTGAATGATCTCTGACCCCCAAAACCTAATACACGCTTCATTGCTTTGTTGCAGACATCAAGCAGATTAGTCAATGGATTTTAATGTACTTCTTGCAAAAGATGGCCCACTGGGACAGGAACAGGATTGTGTGCATGTGGATGTAGAGAAATCATTGAAAATAAGGGGATGTTTACCAAATATTAAATTTTGTTGATATTTTGTTCACAATCAAGTATTAACAAGATCATTTGTCCAGTAGCTTATTTCCTTTGTTCCATTTAATCTTTATTTAAAAAAAAAACTATTATGTAAATTTTTGTAACTTTGTATAATATTTATGCATTACAACCTAATCTTTATTCGGTAAAAATTTCATTGCTAATCATGCATTACTTTTTAAGTAATACACATATGTCTGTTTTGCTTCCGTTCCTTATATTATGGCCGCTACTGTATATATATATATATATATATATATATATATATATATATATATATATATATATATATATATATAAGATAAAAAATACTAAAGGTTTATCAATCTAACATGTTTCACTTTTATAAAAACTTCAGAAAACTTTGGATAGACGCGTCATCTCTCATTGAATTCGAAATGCTACAAAATTACTCTGTTGTCGGAATATTTCCTTAACTCCGCTAATAACGAAATATTCCGACCACATAGTAATTTTTATAACAGCCCTAAAAAATAGCGGATACAAAAACGCTAACATAAGTTATAGAAACAATAGTACTAATCAGAAGAAAAACAGGAAAAGAAAAATCATCTGGTATACCCCTCCGTTCAACCAAATGGTTAGTATTAAGCTAGGACATAAGTTCCTAGCTTTAATTGAAAAACACTTCCCTACTAAAAGCAGACTTAGCGAGATCTTTAATAAAAACACCTTAAAATTAAGTTATAGTTCCACTGAAAATCTAGAAAGAATCATAAAAAACATAATAATAAAATCCTGGAAAAAACACTCGTGCCAAAACAGTATTAATAAAAATCCTAAACTAAAATTAGACAAAAATAATTAAAAAATATGTGATTGTAGAAACTCTGAAGACTGCCCGTTGGAAAATAAATGCCTCATAAAATCCGTAGTATACCAATGCACTATCTCATCCATTGAGAGTCCTAACATCGATAGGATATACATTGGGTCAACGAAGAAGGAATTTAAAATTAGATGGAGACAACACAAAAGCTCCTTCAATAATATTAGAAGTAGAAATCAGACATCTCTATCCAAATATTTTTGGCATTTAAAAGAATTGAATAAAACACCAAAAGTAAAATGGAAAATAATAAATAGAACAAGAACTTGTAAAACCTGGGATGACCCATACCTTTGTACCTACTTTCTAAATAATGAAAATTTATTAAACCATAGACATGAGTTAACGATTTTTTGTCGACAGCAACAAATTTTCGCATTAAATAATTAGCTTAAAAAAACTAATTTCATAGTTTAATAAAGAGCTTAAAAGCTTAACCCAACCATTAAATAGAAAAACCCTTTATGAAGTTGTCAAAAAACAAATTGTAGTTCAGTGCGACGCGTTTATATATGAAACAGCCATTTGGATAAAAAATAAATAAAATGAAATAAAATAAAAATTTAAAAAATAAAAAATAAATAAATAGATAGATAAAATAAAATAAAACATAATTCTCTATACACTTCAAGACATATCACGGTGCCAAAAGCTGTAACTGACCAGACGATGTGCGTATATGAATGCCATCAGCTGCTTTGAAATAGATACCCCACCCTATCTTGGCTTGACTTCTTTTCGAAGGTAACTGATATGTGGATAAGAATTAACTGTAGACCCCTTATCACAATAGCCGCCCCAGCTGTTTTCATAGTAATTAATTCTGTGAACGAACATGCTTATAAAGATGCGTAGATTTCAAGATTGGTTATTCCTAAATTTTCGCTTGTTGGATGAAACAGGGCTTGATACTTTAATTCAATTTAATTTTAATAATTATATTGAGGGTTTCGGCTCTTGTTTTTGAGAAATGAGAACACTTTTTTTAAAAAAATAATTATAATTTAAACTCTATTTCTGTATGGAGCACTGTTTTTTTAAAAATAAAAACAAAAATACTAAAGAACTCCGGATTATTTACCTAACGTGTTTTTTCCTATTTTTCTACATACCTGCACACACACACACACACACACACACACACACACACACACACACACATATATATATATATATATATATATATATATATATATATATATATATAATGCCCACAATGTAATAGACTACCCACAATGCGTCACTGAGCTGTATATATAAAAAGTCGGGCAAAAGTACAACGCACATCGCATGCGTTTAGCATGAAACAGATTGTCGCCTTTGGGTGTTGACTTCAATGTCCACTTTTATATTTTTATATTTACATACGCCCTATCCCTGATAATGAGTAATTTAACCGATAAATATAGCATACCTTAAAACTATATTTTATCACACATACACACACCTATGTGTGTGTGTGTCTAAAACTGCGTAAGTACACCAATAAATATCAATATACTTAACTAATATTTACTTTTCAAAAATCTCCTTTGTGTTAACGCATTTAATTAATTGGTGACTCTTAAACACCTTGAAATAACATTATACAATGAAAATTCTCGATTAAGATTCGTGTTCACAACTACATGTTAGGCTACTGATTTATTGACCCACTCTTATTAATTTTCGTAGAAACTTATGTCTTCATGAATATATATATATATATGGCCGTGTGTGTGTGTGTGTGTGTGTGTGTGTGTGTGTGCTCGCGCATGTGTGTGTTTGAGCACGCATGCGCGTAGCTAAATTCGTGTGGGCGGTTTGATGTAAATACGTCAATAATTAAGTCAATTGCCTGCGCATAAATTGTGATCACAAGAAAAATGCCCACTTTGTCCTTTTCTTCTTCTTCTTCTTCTTCTTCTTCTTCTTCTTCTTCTTCTTCTTCTTCTTCTTCAGCCCCTCCTCCTATATAATCTTCTTTTTCTTTCGTCTTCTTCTTCCTTCTCCTCCTCCCAATACTACAAATTCTTCTTCCCTTTCTTATTACACTTCAACATTTTCTTTCCCCTTTCCTATCCAACTTTCTACTTCACCTTCAAAACAACCCTCCCACTACTTCTCAATTTTCTTCTTCTTTTACACCGCCACCTTCTTCTTTTTTTAATCTTCCTCTTCTTCCTTTGTTCCAGCTCCTCCTGCACCTTCTTCCGTTCAGCCCCTCCTCCTCAGTCTTCTTTTTTCTTGTCCTCCACCTTCTACTAGTCCAATTTCATCTTCTACTATGCTCCCACTTCCTCCTCCTCCTCCTCCATCTCCTCTTTATTCTACCTTCTTCTCCTCCTCCTTCTTCTTACAAAGCTTACTACTCCTACTTCTATTACACTTTTACTCCTACTTTTGTTTGTTTTATTTTGCCTCCTACCTCATTTTCTTCCGCTTCTTCTTCTTCTTCTATCACGCCTAAACCCCTTCACTTCTTCTTTTCTTCTTCCTCTTCTAAAAAAAAAAAGAAACCCAAGTTAATGAGGTATTAGGACTGCCAACAAATAGGTAATTTGTTATGTATTAATTCAAATTTTTTTTACATCATTTTTTTTTTCGGTTTTACAATTAGGATTTCTAGTACTTAAATTGTTTCTGCTGTTTTTTCGGTAGTTTTCTCTCGAATTCAACTTTTTGGTAGGGGTTGTTTTGTTTTTTGTTATTTGTTTTTTCGCGTTTGCTTCCTGCAATTTTTCCTCAAAAGGACAATTTGAAAACCCGAAAAAGTGACAAAAAAAAAAAAAGAGAAAACATTCGCCATTAAAGACCCAGTACATTTCTTTTTTTAAACCTGATAACAATGATGTTGACTTGAGTAGTGGAGAACAAAAAAAATATCAACACTAATAATTGAAGGTCGATAGGATTATCAAGATTAAGTAGACAGTGTCGAAAATGGAAACGATCATCGCCTTCATCATCTTCATTTGTGTTATGGGGTCCACCCCTTTTTCATACAAGTGGACTCGACCAGTGTGTACTTGTACTGATGCCGGTGAATACCCGAGCGAGTAAAGGAGATACAGTGATACAGTAAGAGTGTGAGGTAACCGCTTTGTAGGAGTCACAGTTGCGAGCACGTAGACTCAGAAGGAAGTCATACTTCAATACTGAATTTCACAGACTGTATATATATTATTATTGCTACTAACCGCATTTCTGGATCTACTAACCGTATTACCAATTATATTATTACGTCAATACATTTATTTGCTATATTTCATTCCTGCGTTTGTCATTCATTTGAGAGCGGATTTCATCCCGGAATCCACAACAATTTGTTTGCATCGTTATCACAGTCTCATTCGGCAATATTAATGCCTCTGTCGTCAGCGTTCGTTGTTGCTGGCCGATTTGGTACGTGCTACACATGCCCCTAATAATAATAATAATGGCTTGTTTTCGCAAAATGAAGATCAAGAGGGTGTGTCTGTACACGTCGCTTGCATGCACGTTTGTGACTGATAAGTCCAATGCGGGACAGACATACACGGTCGCAATAGTTGCAGCTAAAAGTCCGGCCTGGGCTCGATAGTATAGCAAGACAGTATTTCCTCATCTGCCTCTTGTCCTTGAGAATGGCCCTGCGGGTATTTTCAAAGAAGGAGGCAGTATGGTTGGTGGTGGGAAGCCAGGCCTCACGGTTCTCAGCTAGGGTTGACCATTGGCGATCGTTGATGTGATAGGCACCAAAGGATTTTTTTCCGGTAATCTTTGAATCGCTTCTTTGGTGCCCCTCTGCCGCGATAGCCAGTGGAGAGATCGCCGTACAATAAAGTTTTAGGTAGGCGATGATTCTCCATCCTGAAAACGTGTCCATACCAGTGTGGTTGGGGCTTCAGAAGCTTGTCCTCGACGCTGGTAACCTTCGCCTGTTCAAGGACTTCAATATTGGTGACGAAGTTACTCCAGTGGATGTTAAGTATCGTGCGGAGGCAGCGCTGGTTGAACCATTCGAGAAGTCGCAGATGGTGTCGGTAAGTGACCCATGACTGTGAGCCGTAAAGGAGAGTGGCGACGACGATAGCTCTATACACCCTGATCTTGGTGACATTCTAATAATAATAATAATAATAATACTATTACGACGAAATGCATTTGATAATGATGATGATGATGACTGCCACCGCGAGAATCTTTCTTTTTTTCTTTTTTTTTTTTTTTTTTTCAATCGATTTCAGCCCAATCAAGGCAATAAACCTCTAGGATACAGTTGGGGGAGAGATATTGAGTATGGAAGAATTAGAAAACAGAAACTTTGCTAAGGAGCAGGAATAAAAGAAGAGTAATCAGAAAGAGAGTCGAAACAATTACTAAAGCGGACGCTGAATAGTTCTCAGTCAGAAGCCAAGAAGACTTTCCGTCCACAAAAATCTCGTATAAATGCGTCGAGAAAAAAAAACCTTAGCACACACCCCACCTAGTACAAGATTTCATAGCGCTAAGCATGAATCACACGTGACAACAGAAATACTACCCACACGATTTCCTTTATAAGAAACTTCGTTTTTCAGCCGTTTAAATGGTTTCTTAAGTTTCTAATAGAAAAGAATGATTTTTCTTTCCTCTTTGTCTTTTTTTTACAATGATTTTCACACTGTACAAGGCCTGGGGTAGTGGCAAAAATTATGCGTATATGTGTGGAAGATAACGATTAACCCTAGACTTGATCTGGTTAGGATTATAGTGATCGGAGAAGATGCTTTTGAGCCACTCGAGGTAGAGGATTACAGAATGGAGGCACAATTTATGGGGATATGTAGGGAAGATAACGATTAACCCTAGACTTGTTCAGGTTAAGATTGTAGTGATCGGGGAAGCATTCTCTTGAGCCACTCGAGGTAGAGTGTTACAGAATAAGAGTCGCAGTTTATGGGGGTTTGTGAAGAAGATAACGATTAACTCTAAACTTGAACAGGTTAAGACTGTAGTGATCGGAGAAGCATCCTCTTGAGCCACTCGAGGTAGAGGTTTACAGAGTAAAAGGCGCAGTTTATGGGGATATGTGGGGAAGATAACGGTTAATCCTAGACTTGAACAGGTTAAAATTATAGTGATCGGAGATGCATGCCTTTGAACCACTCGTGGTAGAGGGTTACAGAGTAAGAGGCAGAATTTATGTGAATATGTTAGGAAGATAACGATTGACCCTAGACTTGATAAGGTTAAGATTTTAGCGATCGAGGAAGCTTCTTCTTGGCAGTCTGCTCTACATGGCAGTGGTTCATCGGAAGAAGCTGCTCAAGTGGAACTTACATCTTACCAATGGGATACGAAGGAAATGAAAGTAGTTTGCTACAATATACTTAATATGGCGGGTCTTACCCATAGAGGTTAGAAGTAGTGGAACTAAGGAATATAGTTTGCCTAAGCGGCTAGATTTATCTTTCGTATGCGCAAAAAATGCCATGTCCCAAGGACGGTTATTTCCTTGACACCGCTATTATTGTATATACATTTAACTCACACGTAATGTATTTTGTTTTACGAAGCGATGGTTAGAATTCTGATAAAACTCAAAAACATGAAAGTGAATTTATACGTTTTCTTTATTCTTAAGAGTTGACAACAAAGATATTAAATACTATTTATTTAATAGATTGAATTTTTACTAGAATAATCTTATATTTACAAGATTATAAAATATTTCAACAATCTTTAATAAATATTTCCATAGTTATTTATAAAATGGTAAAAAAAAATATTACATTGCAGTTGGTTAACATATTTTGATAATTCTGTAATTCTTCATAATTTTTTGAATAAAAAAATTCCTTTTCAAATTTATTTATAAAATGGTAAATAATAAATCGCGTTAGAACCTAAATAACAAACATCGCACTGTACTTACAAACGCATAAATACATCTCTTCCCCCTTCCAGTCGAATTTCTTATATTCATGTAAGAATCGAAACCGTCTTGGGAATATTTGGAGCCACTATTCATTACTAGCGATAAAGTAACTGAACTATTAGAATTAGTAGAGTCATTGAATAAAGTAAGGGTCAAATATTTAGTAAGACCTTTGTTTAATCTTGCAGTTCTTTCATTTTTAACTTTTGTGTTTTTTGTTTTTGTTTTTTGCCTTATTTTTTCTCGTACTTTTTTGGAGTTGCTTGTGTAGAGGGTAGAGTTGCTAAGATCTAATAAAATCTGCCCAGAAACCAATGGTAGAGTTCTTTAACATCTAGCAAATCCACCCTGACGTCAAAGGTAGAGTTGCTTAATATCTATTGAATTCCACCCTGACGTCAATGTTAGAGTTGCTTAAGATCTATTCAAATCCGCCCTGACGTCAATGGTAGAGTTGCTTAAAATCTAATCAAATCCGCACTGATGTCAATGGTAAAGTTGTTTAAAATCTAATCAAATCCACCCAGACGTCAATGGTAGAGATGCTTAATATCTAATTAATTCCACCCAGATATCAATGGTAGACTTGCTAAGATCTATTCAAATCCGCCCTGGCGTCAATGGTAGAGTTGCTTAAAATCTAATCAAATCCGCCCTCACGTCAATGGTAGAGTTGTTTAAGATGTAATCAATTCCACCCTGACGTCAATGGTAGGGTTGCTTAAAATCTAATCAAATCGGCCATGATGTCAATGGTAGAGTTGTTTAATATCTAATTAATTCCACCCTGACGTCAATGGTAGAGTTGCTTAAAATTTAATCAAATCCCCCTGATGTCAATGGTAGAGTTGTTTAAGATCTAATAAAATCCGCCGTGACGTCAATGGTAGAGTTGCTTAAAATCTAATCAAATCCGCTCTGATGTCAATGGTAGAGTTGTTTAAGATCTAATCAAATCCACCCTGGCGTCAATGGTAGAGTTGCTTAAAATCTAATCAAATCTGCCCAGACGTCAATGGTAGAGTTGCTTAAGATCTAATCAAATCCGCCCTGTCGTCAATAGTAGAGTTGCTTAATATCTAATCCATTCCACCCTGACGTCAATGGTAGAATTGCTTAAAATCTAATCAAATCCGCCCTGATGTCAATGGTAGAGTTGTTTAAAATCTAATCAAATCCACCCTGACGTCAATGGTAGAGTTGCTTAAGATATAATCCATTCCACACTGACGTCAATGGTAGAGTTGCTTAAGATCTATTCAAATCCGCCCTGACGTCAATGGTAGAGTTGCTTAAAATCTAATCAAATCCGCACTGATGTCAATGGTAAAGTTGTTTAAAATCTAATCAAATCCACCCAGACGTCAATGGTAGAGATGCTTAATATCTAATTAATTCCACCCAGATATCAATGGTAGACTTGCTAAGATCTATTCAAATCCGCCCTGCCGTCAATGGTAGAGTTGCTTAAGATCTAATCAAATCCGCCCTGACGTCAATAGTAGAGTTGCTTAAAATCTAATCAAATCGGCGCCGTGATGTCAATGGTAGAGTTGTTTAAGATCTATTCAAATCCACCCTGACATCAATGGTAGAGTTGCTAAATATCTAATTAATTTAACCCTGACGGCAATGGTAGAGTTGATTAAAATCTAATCAAATGCGCCCTGACGTCAATGGTAGGGTTGCTTAAAATCTAATCAGTTCCTCCCTGGCGTCAATTGTAGAGTTGCTTAAAATATAATCAA
This sequence comes from Acanthosepion lycidas, assembly GCA_963932145.1. Taxonomy (NCBI): domain Eukaryota; kingdom Metazoa; phylum Mollusca; class Cephalopoda; order Sepiida; family Sepiidae; genus Acanthosepion; species Acanthosepion lycidas. The sequence goes on from OZ010603.1 coordinate 4,076,047, forward strand.
TTCCACCCTGATGTCAATGGTAGATTTGTTTAAGATCTATTCAAATCCACCCTGACGTCAATGGTAGAGTTGCTTAATATCTAATTAATTCCACCCTGACGTCAATGGTAGAGTTGCTTAATATTTAATTAATTCCACCCTGACGTCATTTGTAGAGTTGCTTAAAATCTAATCGAATCCACCCTGACGGCAGTGGTAGAGTTTCTTAAAATCTAATCAAATCCGCCCAGACGTCAATGATAGAGTTGCTTAAAATCTATTCAAATCCGCCCTGACGTCAATGGTAGAGTTGCTTAATATCTAATTAATTCCACCCTGACGTCAATGGTAGAGTTGCTTAAAATCTAATCAAATCCGCCCAGACGTCAATGGTAGAGTTGCTTAAAATCTAATGAAATCCACCCTGACGTCAATGGTAGAGTTGCTTAAGACCTAAACGAATTTGCTTATAAAATAATTGTTTATTTTAAAAACCATGATTTTGAGTCGTACGCTAATAAAAGAAAGTGCGGTTATTCAACGTGATATTTTTTTTATTTTCGGAGTTGGTCGCGTTTAGTCTGGGTTCTCGTCTTTGATCTTGCCGCCAATACGGTATCATTAGAACTTATGACTGTATCATTCACACAGTGATTGGACAACGCACGCTCCTCTACCATGACAAGAAACGACCATCCGATCCCAATGATGGAACAAGCGGATGATGATGACAATAGATCTCAACGGTTGAATTAATGGAGAAGAGGGCTACGCACGGCGGACATGCTACAGAAGGCGCCACTCGAAATTTTAACAGATTCAGCAGCAGTCCGTTGCAGTTTCATACCTGGATTCTGCATGCCTCATTCCATATGTGCAGCAGCGGAGGGTCATGAAATCAAGTTCCCTGGCAAGCTGAGGTTCACTTTAATCAAATTCACGCCATCGACACTGATTTTCTTTCACCTTCAACCAACTCTTGCAAAGCCAAACGGCAATTGGGGATGGATGACGGAAGAAGATTTTTGGTGAAACTCGAAGCTTCTAATCCTGGACCTGCACATTGGCGATGAATGTAGTCATCCACGCCATCAACATAAAGAAAGCGATAAGCAAAGAAATTAAATTCTTCGATACGTGATCAAGTCGAGTTTATTATTATTATTATTAGTATTATTATTATTTCAATGGGTGTGACCATGCAGAATGGAAAGGTATTGTGCAGCCAGGGCAGTCTTGTGATTCGAGGCGGTGGGGAGGACTTATAGAAATGGACGCGTGTCAGATTATGATATATACTGTGACGTCTGGTGAATAATATATTCGAGAAAAGATTTCTTCCCCGACAACCAAGAATATTTATTGCATTTTTTTTTTTTTTTTGGTGGGGGATCAGAGATTCTAAATAATTACTCACTTTTCTTTCTTTATCGTCTCCTATTCTACGTTCTCTCTCTCACTCTCTCTCTATCTATCTATCTATATCTCTCTCATTCCCTCTCCTTTCGCTACTTCACCCCCTATTCTCCCTCTCATTATCTCTTTTTTCCCACTTTAGTCCTATCTATCTATCTATCTATCTATCTATCTATCTATCTATCTCAGTCTGTTCATATCTATCTATGTCACTCTCTCACTCTGTTTATCTCACTCTCATTTATTGCAGCTTTTTTTTTTGTTTTTGGTGGATCACAAATTCTAAATAATTACTCACTTTTCTTTTTTATCATCTATTCTACATTCTCTCTCTCTTTCTCTCTCTCTCTCTCTCTCTCTCTCTCTCTCTCTCTGTCTATTTCTATCTGTCTATCTATCTATCATTCTCTCTTCCTCTTTCTCTACTTCACCCGCTATTCTCTCAGTCATTCACTCCCTTTCTCTACTTTAGTCCTATCTATCTATCTATCTATCTATCTATCTATCTATCTATCTATCTATTTCTTTCTCTCTCTCTCTCTCTCTCTCTCTCTCTCTCTCTCTCTCTTCTCCAGAATTCTCCACTTTGCATGACTTCATTCTTCCTCCCACTCCTTCGTTGCTACTTGTTTCTTGTCTTTCTATTTCGTCCCCCTTCACTTTCTCTGTCTCTTATTCTTATTCTCTCTCCCTCTTTTACATCCAACTCTCCCTCTCTTGACCTACCATTCACACTCTGTCTTTCAGAGATAGATTATCTCCCGCCAGTATGTACGAGTGCGTGTGTATGTATAAAAGGAGATGGAGAGATTGTTTTCGATATGCTGCGATCCTTAGAGATATGGACGAACATGGCTCTCCACAATTTCCTGTCCTTTGTAGCTGTTAGTAAATTTTGCCTTTTCACTATTCTCTCTTAATCATTGTCCTGTCAACCGCACAAGTTCGTTCGTTTTTTTTCTCTTTCTTTCTTTCTTCTTCACTACTTGAAACAAAAATTTTAAGTGAACGTTTCATCAATAAATCGGCTTGTTATGCTTAAGGAAAGTTTTACAAATAAATGCCAACTTGTTGAACGCCAAGTAAAATGCAAATTTCAAATACTTTTCTGCGCTATATAAGACAATATTCCTAAACAGAACTATTTTTTATATGAAAATAAAAAAATCCTTGAATAAAAGAACACTAATCAAGGACAGTTAATTAATGAAATACACTTTTTTTTTAAATCGATATACAAATTAGTTAAACCTGAAGAAGTAGATACTCTATTCATTTCACCAGAGGGAGGGATCGGTGCTCGCACCGAGGCCAACGCAACCGACGGTTGCGGGGGCTTAGGGGAATTTTTGTTCCTGTTCCGAGCGTACGCGCTCGCATCCCACCTAAAAATAGACCTTGTGTCACATCTCGTCCAAGTGGGGAAACAGTGTAAATACCGCGTATAAATTACGATAAAGTAGAGTTGGGACTTTTTAATCCCAGAATTCGTTGGGTGATTGTGTTCCAATTTCGCGTTTATTCATATAGATTCCATAATATAGGTTTTACTTACTTAGTTATTATGTTTCTCTAACTCTTCAATTGTTGAATATATAACTAATTTCTATTTTCTCATCTTTAGACTATATCAATTTTATCTTATAACTGTCCCCATGAAATAAAAATAATTGTTTGTACGGAAAATAAGTATCTACGTACATCAAATCGTTTTTAAATCAAGTGGCAACAGAAGAATTATCGTTGAAAATTTTAAAAGGAAAGCTTAAACATTAATTCAATACTTAAATGCAGCAATCAATTTTGAGTTCTTTTGTAGTTTATTGATACCTATCACATCTACTCCTTCATAGCTTTTGTGATGATGGCCAAATCAAGAGTCCTCCACAGGAGCTAGCTTAAATGTCGCATGAAAGCAACGATAATGGCTAGTATATAATATTAATATTTATTTTTAACCTCGCATAATTTGGCAACTCTGAATCTGAGCTCAACTAAAATCGTTCCATGCGCCTAACTTTTCTAGGGCTTTTGAATTAATTATGAATCACTGAAATCGGACCAGTGGGAGCGGAGGGGGTTGCTTGGACACAAACACACATACACTGTACTTTATATATAAAATGTGTCTCTTCGTGACGTGGACGATCATAGCTCTCCACAATTTCGAAAGTCTGTCAAATTTATGATAATTTGCATCTTTGGAATGCGTTTGAATTGTTAGCTTATTTTTGTCACGTGACATCATTCGGATTACTAGACTTTAAATAAATTTTAAAATGTCTATTCCAGAATTAAAAGTTAGTTTATTAATTGGTTTAGCTTCTAAAATTTGTAACCCTGTTTACAATTTCCTTTGAGTTCAAATGACCCGGTATAGGGAACAGTTAATGAGACCTAGTTGCCAATCTAGTACGATTAGAAATAACGACGACCATTTTATTATATTGAGGAATCGGAGAGCCGAGTTCGAATTCCAGTCGAATCCATTGCATTCACTTACGTGCTAATAACCTTGGGAAAGCCATGAATCCTCTTATTCTCCCCCCCCCCAGCTATGGGTAAATAGCAGGACAAACTGGGTTCTATAGCCTTGGATGGCAACTGGTCTACCGCAGAAAGAAATGGCAATGTACTGCTGGGAAAATATGCCTCGCCAGTCATGTATCGAAAGATACATGATCGTCTAAACGTGTATCACGCATGGCACATAACTGACTGACTTTCCAGTCGAATCCATTACATTCACTTACATGCCTTGGGAAAAGGTATGAATCCTCTTCTTCTCCCCCAGACCGGGTTCTCTAGCCTTCCATGACAACTGGTCTACCGCAGAATGAAATGGAAACCTACTGCGGGAAAAAAAAATCTGCCTCGTCAGTCATGTATCGAAAGTCATGTATCACGCATGGCACATAACTGACTGACTTTCCAGTCGAATCCATTACATTCACTTACATGCCTTGGGAAAAGGTATGAATCCTCTTCTTCTCCCCGAGCCCGGGTTCTCTAGCCTTCCATGACAACTGGTCTACCGCAGAATGAAATGGAAACCTACTGCGGGAAAAAAAAATCTGCCTCGTCAGTCATGTATCGAAAGTCATGTATCACGCATGGCACATAACTGACTGACTTTCCAGTCGAATCCATTACATTCACTTACATGCCTTGGGAAAAGGTATGAATCCTCTTCTTCTCCCCCAGACCGGGTTCTCTAGCCTTCGATGACAACTGGTCTACCGCAGAAAGAAATGGAAACCTACTGCGGGAAAACAAAATCTGCCTCGTCAGTCATGTATCGAAAGTCATGTATCACGCATGGCACATAACTGACTGACTTTCCAGTCGAATCCATTACATTCACTTACATGCCTTGGGAAAAGGTATGAATCCTCTTCTTCTCCCCCAGACCGGGTTCTCTAGCCTTCGATGACAACTGGTCTACCGCAGAAAGAAATGGAAACCTACTGCGGGAAAACAAAATCTGCCTCGTCAGTCATGTATTGAAAGTCATGTATCACGCATGGCACATAACTGACTGACTTTCCAGTCGAATCCATTACATTCACTTACGTGGTAATACCCTTCGGAAAAGTATGAATCCTCTTCATCCCCCTGCAGGTATAAAATAGCAGGACAGACCGCGTTCTATAGATAAAGATACATGATCACCTAAGCGTGTATCACGCATGGCGTATAACTGATTGACTGTGTTAGTGGGTGTCGTTTAGCTTAGTGTGTACCGCAGAAAAACTAATCAAGACCAAATAGCGGAATGTTTGAAAAATTGTCATCAATGTTTTTATAGTAATTTATTTCAATTAAAATTTCTTTTTACCAAAAGATGTCAGTACAGCCAGGCAATAATGCTATAATAATACAGCAGAGAAAGTGTTTCCAAAAGAGGCCAGTACAGCCAGGCAATAATGCTATAACAATACAACAAAGTGTTTCTTAACTTAAATATGTAATCCTATGCATACATACGTTGCCTGGCCGGATATAACGCCATCTCTTAATACTTACGGGAAAATACCCTCCCAAATGCAATGGCACCTTAGTTTCTTTCAAACTATCCTCAGTATCAAACACTTATTCCATCGTTTCTTTATCAAAGAACGGAGTTCCAATTCCAGTCGGGTTCATTGTGGTAATAAAATAAGCACACCCCATCTCCCCTATCCCTTGTCCATCACATCCATCACAATAAAATAAAAGTGTTTCACCACTAAAGCTGACTGGGTCAAATAAATCTTTACATGAATACACCTCTTCTACCCCCAGTTATGGGTTAATTAGTAGGATTTGTATCAGTAAATCCTTATTATCTAAAAAAAAAATTCTTACAATCTAAAAATATTTTTAGGTTTAAATAACCTGTAAAAAGTTGATAAACCGTAAAAAACTAAATCAATCCATCGGTCAATCTAGCGTCCATTCTTTTTTCTTTCTTTCTTTTTAAGAGTTTCACCCGAAGCAAGGGGTTACAAAGAGTTTGAGCGAGAACAAATAGGAGTGATAGAGGAAAGGATGAAGAGAAGGTTAGGGGACAGATTAGGGCATCTGGAGACGTCGACTGACATTACGTTTGAATAGTTGGAGATTATATAGTTTTCAGGGAAACAGGAAAAGGAGAGTTCCACAGGCGAGAAGTGCGAGACATAAAGCTATTGGAGTAGAAGAGACGGTTTCATTTAACAGCTTCGACAGTGAAAGGGTTAGAGCGAGATGCCAGCATAGTAAAACGCTTAAATTCACGAAATCTGGGAACCAGCGAAAGCTGCTCATCGGAGAAGTTACCGTGAAAGTATTTGTAAAAAAGACAGAGGGAGGCGACCGCACGTCTGTGAAAGAGCGACTGCAGACGAGATGCCAGATCAGGGCCAATTATATTGCATATCCGTCTCTGGATTTTATCAAGAACCTTGAGACAAACAGAAGGGGCTCCAGACCATATATGGCAGCAATACTCCATGCAGGGGCGAATGGTTGATTTGTAGATTGGAAGGATTGACTCCGGCGAGAAAAATTTCCTGACGCAGCACAGGGAGCCAACAACCATCCGAAGAGCCGTCTCTCGAGACCACCATCAGCTGCGGCGTCGCGAACTATTTAATATCGCTGAAGACTGCTCTCTTTCAATGGCGACATCCAAAAGTTGCATAGAAACCAAATTTGAGGTGTTAAAACATCGTATCACAATTTTATAACAGTCCGATACGATGTTTTAACAAAATCCATGTACGAGACATTGAAGAGCTACTCCCTCGATCACTGCGAACGCAGCGGCCACACAATTAACACAAATTATCTCAGTGTCGACTGAGTAACCGTACAGGAGAGTTTCTGTTCACACATGCGCAGTAAGATGTTATCTAGTTGGCTGCCAAATCACATCGAGGCTGCGCATCCGGGATTTCGGAATAGTCAAAATGGCCGCATGCTTTCTGAACAAACATTGTACATGGCTGCAGGTCATTTGTTTTTTCTTTTTTTTTTTTTTTTTTTGCTTTCTGTGATTTTTATACCTTTGGTATTAGTTACCTTTTTCGCTCTGCCTCTGTCTTAGGTACGACAACTTTTACGTCGTTTGATGCAAGGATGTCTGATGTGAAAAGGATCAATCGCTCGAATATGCTGACCGTTGAATTTCTCTAACGTAATTCGCGTTTAATTTGCGACGTACTGGGCGCTAGCAAAAGAAATCATCTTAAAGCGCAGGAAAGACGTCGGATATTGTACTGCCAGGTTCATGTCTGAGGGTAAGGAAACGCTAATCGAAGAGTCAATAAACGCACGATAGTGAGTCAAAGTGGACACATCCGTGATTTGACACCGCTTAATGGACTGGTATAGCTTTCATGGTAATTCGGAAATGTAAGTGTGTGCATATATATATATATATATATATATATATATATATATATATATATATATATACAGGGTTATTCAAAAAGAATCAACCGATTTCATTACGCAATATTTTAATAAGGAAAAGCGTTAGAAAATTCCAGCCAAGTCACGTGTATTCTACTCACAATCAACTTTTATTTCCTGTTTTACAATTGTTCAGTGTGGCCACCAACTGCAACAAGGGCAATATCAATTCCTCCCAGACGCATATCAAAATATCACGATCCACGATGAGTTGATTGCTGTTGATATTCAATGTTTAAGGTCATCAAGGTTAGTGGGTAGCGATGGAACATAAACGCGATCTTTTACGTATCCCCCCCGCAAAAAAAAACACACACACACACAGTGAGGTCTAGGGATGTCGCAGGCCAAGCAAAAAGACCAAGGTCTTGATAAGGGCTTGAACCAGCCGTAGTCTGTAAGGTTTCAAATATAGACGTCTTCTTAGCACACGCCAGATATTAGTTTGACAGATCGCAAGTTCACGGCGAGCTCGATTTGTGGACTTCCACGGACTCCCCCTCAATCGCAGCACGGATTCTCACCATTTGTTCCTCCAAAACTCGTAATCGTCCTGGACATTTTCCTTTACGAAGACACCCACTTTCTTTAAACCACCGTCGAATGTTCTTAGGAGAGGGCGGATTAATGTCAAATTGCCTTCGAAAAGCAAGCTGCACCGTGACAATCGTATTTGTTATCGCGAACTCGAGAACGCAGAACGCCTTTTGCTGAGGACTCTCCATTCCGGGAGTAAACAAGCAACTGAATGTTGCAAAAGATTCGACGCGACTACAGCGCCCCTGTGGGAGCCATTCCTATTTCAAATGATCACTGACTCATTCCATGACTATGCCTGAGAATATATATATATATATATATATATGTGTGTGTGTGTGTGTGTGTGTGTGTGGTAAAGGGATAGCGGCTTGGATTGAGGAATCGGAGAGCCGAGTTCGAATTCCAGTTGAATCCATTACATTCACTTACGTGCTTTATTTTCAAAAAAAGATCGTCCAAAAGTAAGGGACAAAATTGAGAAAAACAATGTAAACAGTATGCTATATTCAAATTTTTTGATTTTCTCTAAAGAATAAGTCTTACTTAGTCATTTGTAAACGTTGCATCAGCCGGCACCATGGCGAAACGCCAAAAACTTGATTACTCTGTGAGACAAGCTATTGTGAAGCTACACAAGGAAAAGCACACCATTAGAGAGATTTCAGACAAAGTGAAACGTTCCAAGAGTGTTGTAGGCAGGGTTGTTAAATCCTACAATGATACTGACAAAATAGTTAGTGCTTTTAAAACCGGCAGACCCCGCAAAACTTCGGCAAGAGAAGATCGAATAATGCAGCGTATGTCATTAAAGGACCGTTTTAAGTCTTGCACAGAAATTAAAAGGGTTATGAATAGTACCTCATGTGTTAATGTGTCAAGACAGACTGTTTCTAGACGACTGCAAGAAATAGGGCTGTTTAATGGAACCCCAGAGAAGAAACCACTTGTTAGTTCGAAGAATAAGAAGAAGAGATTAGAGTTTGCAAACAAGTATGTAATTTGGACATATGAAAATTGGGCAAAAGTATTTTTCAGTGATGAAAGCAAGTTTAATTTATTTGGAAATGATGGAAAAAACAATGTAAAGAGACCTATTGGTGAAAGATTAAGTGCAAAGTGTACTAAGAAAACTGTCAAGTTTGGGGGCGGAAGCGTCATGGTATTTGGAATGTTTTCTAGCCAAGGTACAACGCCTCTTGTCCGGTTACAAACTCGTGTAAACGCGCAGATCTATAAAAACATTGTTCAAGATCATGTTGTGCCAATCATACAGAATTCAGGTTTCGATAGGGCTACCTTTATGCAAGATAATGCCCCATGTCACAAGGCAAAGGTGGTAATGAGTTACCTTAGCGAGCAAGATTTGGAAATTA
>OZ010603.1:4090291-4092791 GCA_963932145.1 Acanthosepion lycidas
TCTAGATGGAACGCTAAGTTCTATGTTAACAGTTTCTTATCTCGCACTTCTCGCGTGTGGAACTTCCTTCCGGCTGCATGATTTGCAGTCAATTTTAATTTTCGAAAACTTAAATACAATGTCAATCGCTATCTACTATCCTGTGCTAGTGGCATTCCTGTCATACTTGGAATGATATGCTAAAAAAAAAAATAATTAAAAACGTAGGACCTAGATGCTATTCTAGTAACACGCTTAAACACACGCAGTCCGAGCACCAGGGGAAAAGCTCGCCAGAGCAGTAGCCATGAAAATATTTGTAGAAAAGACAGAGGGAAGCCACGTCACGTCGGTGAGAAAGTGACTGAAGTCCAGATGCCAAGTCAGGATCGATTACGTTGCAGAACTTCGAATAAATATAATTATCATAATATCTATAATAAATAAATTAAAATAATTCAGTTTCCTCGTGTCGTGTAAGCTTCTTCACTATGACACACTATATACACATTATATACTTTGCGTGTTTTAGAAGCTCAAAAAATGAACGATTTTTTTAAGTATATATGACACGTAAGATAAAGAAGGCAAGAAAAATTGCGAAATAGCACATAACTAAACAAACACAAATATCGAAAGGTTTGTTCATTTTCGAAACAGATATTAGAAGAAAAAAATGATTATATATGCCGGGATTTAAACCTTAAAATATTCGGAGATTATAAAGTCATTATTTAACATACAATAAATTTATTTATACTACGTTTTTTGACAGTACTAATGCGTAAACCTTTAATTGATAAACAATGAACGAGACTAGAAAATGCAAGGCTGATAAATATCACTATAGGTAAATGTTATGGAGTCCACCCTTTTTCATACAAGTGGACTCGACCAGTGTTTACTTGTACTGCTGCCGGTGAATACCCGGAAGTTGTAAGTCAGACAGAGAGATACACTAATAAAGTGAGGTAACCGCTTTGTTGGAGTCACAGTTGCGAGCACGTAGACTCAGAAGAAAGTCATACTTCGATACTGAATTTCCCAGACTGTATATATATTATTATTGCTACTAACCGGATTTCTGGATCTATTATTACGTCAATACATTTATTTGCTATATTTAATTCCGGCGTTTGTTATTCATTGGAGACCGGATTTCATCCCGGAATCCACAACAGTAAGTAAAAACAGTAAGTAAATATAAGACAAACGATCTTCAGGTTAGTTGTACAAAACCAAATAAAAAATGAAGTAGCTGGTTATGAGGCGCCAGTTTCCCGCCTTCGCCCATTCTACGACTTGGAGCGGGATTAGTTGTTAAAGTCTATTTGAAACGCATACCACGGAAGCATTTTAAAAACAGTGGGAGCTTGGCCTTATTATCACTCACGACTATGACATCCTTTGGAGTATAATGTACATACATAAACATGGATATGCATTACGTGTTTTAGAAGCTCAAAAATATTAACGTTTTTTTTTTAATATATAAAACGATAGATAAGCAAAATAACTAGAAAGCAAAACAAATTACGAGATAAAATAAATAAACACAAATAACGAAAAGTTTGTTAATTTTATTAAAAAAAAGTTAGCAGAAAGAAAAAATTAAAATATATATCGGGATTTAAGCCTAAAATACTTGAAAATTATAAAACCATTATTTAACATACAATAGACTTATCTATACAGCCTTTTTGACATAACTTTACACCTATTCCATCAAATGATAAATACTGAACGAGACTAGAAAATGCAAGATTGATAAATGATAAATACTGAACGAGACTAGAAAATGCAAGATTGATAAATATAACTTTAGGTAAGCAAAAACAGAAAGTAAAAATATATATTTACATTATTTTTTTTAAACTGAGTGAGTATTAATTATAAAATACTTCAACAGAGACAATCTATCTTGTGTTTGCAGACACAAACCAGTATTTCTTATTGTTAGAAACGTTACTTTTACTGGGCACATGTTTCTGAGTTGTTATCTCGGTTTTGTTTGTTTTTCTTAAACTTTCAAATTAACAACAACCGGTCTCGATTAAGAAGTCCGACTAAAGTAAGATTATGCCTTCGACAGGAATCGAACTTGTATCCACTTCAAGGAAACCGCTTCTATAATTAATGAAAAAGAACAATAAGCTAAAATGGTCCAGGAACACAGTAGATATGGATTATTATTTGCGTTGCATTTACATTTTTGAAAATTGTATGTGGCAGGGAAGCAAGAATCCGGAAGAGGAGTTCCACAGGCGAGAAGTCGAAGAAAAGGAACTATTAGAATAGAACTTACGATTGCATTAAGTTAATTCAACAGTAAAACAATGATACATCATATCATATAGATCTATCTAAGCCTATTCATATCTATCTATCTATCTATATCTATCTATCTATATCTATCTATCTATATCTATCTATCTGTCTATCTATCTATCTATCTATCTATATCTATCTATCTATATCTATCTATCTATCTATCTGTCTATCTACCTAAGCCTATTCATAT
>OZ010603.1:4097791-4177791 GCA_963932145.1 Acanthosepion lycidas
CGAATTTAAGACTCGCGGGTCCTATTGAAGGCAAGATCACTACAAGCTTAATTTCTTCAAGTTTAGGCTACACTGTAGTCTATCCTATATAAGCTCATAAACTATACTTCTTACATCTTCTTACGTCCATATCATAAGAAACAAAGAAAAGAGTACTGACCTGTTGTTTAATGCTAGTCCTACCTCTATGGCAGTGAATGCTGGACAATCTCTTCACAGAGGAAGAAGACACTTGAAGCAACAGAAATAGGGGTCAACAGAATGATGCTCAGAATAACATGGCCTTCTTCGGCTGGTTGGAATTTATTTCGCTCGCTGGGGTATATTATACGCTCCGGCCGTCTTCAGGTGTTTGGAATGTCGAACTGAACACTTTATTTCGCTCACTGGGGTAGACTGTTCTAGTTCCATGTACCATGTTTAATGGATGTCAGTTATCAGTTATCTCCTGTTAATTTCCCTCTGAAAGTTCTCCACTGCCTTAACCAGGTATTGAACTCACACTCTTTGGGTCCTGTCACTGGATCTAACTAACGTCTTCATCCACTGTGCTATGTGTCTACCCCAGAGAGCGAAATAAAGGGTTCAGTTCGACATTCCAACCACCTGAAAAAGGCCGGAGCGTATAATAGCCGAAACTTTGTAATAAATATGGCGACAAAGATGAAAACAATAGTCCGAATAATGTAAATAGTGTACATAATACCTCATCTCAGAAATATAGACAGATACTGAAATGCCGAAACGTTGTATTAAATATGGCGACAAAGATGAGAACAATAGTCCGAATAGTGTAAATAGTGTACATAATACCTCATCTCAGAAATATAGACAGATACTGAAAGGCCGAAACGTTATAATAAATATGGCAACAAAGATGAGGACAATAGTCCGAATAATGTTAATAGTGTACATAATAGCTCATCTCAGAACTATAGACAGATACTGAAGGGCCAAAAAAGTTGTAATAAATATGGCGACAAAGATGAGGACAATAATCCGAATAATGTAAATAGTGTACATAATACCTCATCTCAGAAATATAGACAGATTCCTTTTCATAATCTATAAAAAAAACTGCACCTTAGTTCTCCTATTTGAGATTAAATGCCGAGACAATCTGATCTGTTATGTGTAATGAACCCAGTTGTAATTGGAACTCTGTTCTCCAATTAACAATATCGAGTCATGTTCTGTAAGTTTGGATGTGTGTGTGGTGTAATGGATAATAGCTCGGAATTGTTAATCGGACAGCTGAGTTTCAATTCCGGTTGGGAGCGTTATATTCACTTATGCTCAAATAATCTTGGGAAATGTATGAATCCACATCTTCTCCCCACAGCAATGGGTTAATTATTAAGAATTAGAACAGTAAACCATCATTATCTCAAAAAAAATTCTTACAATCTAAAAATATTTTATGGCTTTAAATAACCTGTAAAATGTTGACAATCTGTAAAAAATCAAATCAATCAATCAAAATTTCTATGTTAAGACTTATAATAGGTGTATTGGACCACAGCCTCAACATCTTCTTCTTCTTCTTTTATTTGCCGTATCTCTTTAAGGCATTGGTGATCATGGTCCTCCACAATTTCTTTTCCTTTTTAGCACTTAATAAATTTTGTCGTTTCATTATTAAGATTCCTTATTGTGGCCTGGAAAGTAAAATAAACAGTTAATTTCAATAGAAACGGCAGAACAATATAAATAAGAAGAAGCTTCTCACAGTGAAACCATTTCTAGGGGGAAAGAAACAAATGTCGGAGAAAGAAGAAATAGTTAAGTAATGCTGACTTGTCTACACATATGCCTCATCCATTCATACTTGCTGAGGAATGAAGATCAACCAGCATACACTACATGCCAAGCTGCACTCAGAGTGAGACACACTTTAACCGAATGTAATTGCTTCCTGCCTATATGACATTAATACTACAAGGAAACCAACATGAGAAAACTGTTTGAAAATACTAAGACCGTTAACATAATGTCCTGCCTTAAAGAAATAAGTTTATACTGAAATATACAACACCAACAATAAATTATGTATAAACTATATATCTATAAAGTAGATTTAACCTGAAAGTATAAAACTAATGATAGCAGTTTAATGAAACCTTCAAACTTTATTAAGATTTGATTCTACAGAGGATGCTCTAAAAGTAATCTGACCTTATTTATTTCTATAGAAACTATGACAGATGCAGAGAGCATAACAACACTACAAGTTGGAGCAAGTTTTCAGCTACAAAACACGATTTATTTCCCCCGAGTCACCACCATTTTCTGTTTATTTCATGGGTTGTTGTGTGCATTGCTGCTGTTATTGCTGAAAGAAACCTACTGCTTAACTATGCTCATATCCACTGTTTGGTCTCTGTAAGTTAAAAACTGATGATTGCAGTTTAATGAATCAGCTTTGTTTTGTATGCAATTTCATTTTACTTGCTTGCTCTCAGTAGAAAAAAAGGATTATGATGGCTGGAATGTTTAAACTCTGCTGGCATACCAATAAGCCCATTGACCTCTGCTGTCATACCAATAAGGCCATTGACCTATGCCTTTATGCCAATAAGGCTATTGACCTCTGCTGTCATACTAATAAGGCAATTGACCTCTGCTGTCATGTCAATAATGTCATTGACATCTGCTGTCGCACCAATAAGGTCATTGACCTCTGCTGTCGCACCAATAAGGTCATTGACATCTGCTGTCATACCAATAAGGCCATTGACCTCTGCTGTCATCAAAATAAGACAATTGATCTCTGCTGTCATACTAATAAAGCCATTGACCTCTGCTGTCATACCAATAAGGCCATTGGCCTCTGCTGTCATACCAATAAGGCCATTGACCTCTTCTGTCATGAGTCAGCATAACAGGTAGCATTATCTCTGGAATGACAGTCATTTGTGTGTCTCTGCATGTATCTGTGAATTTATATATAAATGAAAGAAGACAAGAGGAAATATTTTATGCCTATTTTTAATTCTTTGAGGAAGTTCCTCAAGATAAGTGTAGGAATTTTATTTAGTAACCTGTATTTATTTCACAAAAGTAATGTGGGGTGGGAGCCGATGAATAAGATAATGTTAAGTTTTAAAATTTTGAATTAGAGGCCACTGCAAAAATATTTGATTTATCAAACGTCTGGTTCTGATGAGTATTTCAATGCAAAACTCTTCAGTCTGCGATGCTTGCTGAAGAATGAAGATCAACCAACATGTACAACGTCTGGACCTGGTGTGTGTTTCAATGCAAAACTCTTCAGTCTGCGATGCTTGCTGAAGAATGAAGATCAACCAACATGTACAACGTCTGGACCTGGTGTGTGTTTCAATGCAAAACTCTTCAGTCTGCGATGCTTGCTGAAGAATGAAGATCAACCAACATGTACAACATGACAAGCTGCACTGACAGTGAAACACATTTTAACCGAATCTAATCATTTTGCGCCTGTAAGATATAAATATTACAATTAACCAACATGAGAAAACTATTTGAAAATACGGAAACCATCAACATAATGTCCTACCTTAAAGAAATAGGTTTATACCAAAGCATATAATACTTACAATAGATCATGTGCAAACGTTTATCATGAAAATTAAAATTTTGTAGAAAATATCTGTAGTTAAAAAAAGGAGTCGACTGTATATGGGAATCATGGAGCTGTCCACTATGCGCTTCGCCAGGGCTACATACAGTTTTGAATTCATAGAGTTCCTTCTTTTAGACTAATTGCCACCCAGTCTATCCTACTATTTACCCATAGATTCTGGAGAAGAGTTGCATTCATAGCTTTCCCAACGGTATTACTACGTAACTAGATGTAATTGGAACTGAATTTAATTGGAACTTGGTGTAATTGGAACTGGAATTCGAACTCGGCTCTCCGATTCCTCAATCCGAGCCGCATTTTACTGTCGTTAAAGGCATACAATTGTGTAGAAAATACATTTAAGTATAAGTGTCCTTTTTATTTCCATTTTCTCTAAAACTTCGTCGTTGCTCACATGTTCTCTCCATGGTATTCTCAGCATCCTTCTGTAGAATCACATTTTGCTTCAAGTCCCTTTTTCATTAGCATGACTGATATGACGTACCAGTTTTTTACTCTTCTTTGTTTCGAATGAAATTTTCCTAATTTTCTTAGTACTCTGCTTAGCTTTAGGAAAGCATCTTTCGCTATCCTATTGCGCCTTCGGACACTGGTGTCATACTTTCCGTTTTTTGTTAAAATACTTTCCAGATATTTAAATTATTGTATTTGTTTTATTTTTTGCATTTTCAGATTGTAATTTGCATGTTAGGCTCTCTCTTTCGCTAACAACCATGCATTCTGTATTCTTGCAGTTGATGTTTAATCCTTGCTTTCCTTCACTATCCTTACATCTTTTTACAAATTAATTGAAACAAAACGAATAATTCCGTTATTAATTACTCTTTTTTCATATTTTTCCAATGAAGCATGACCCAGGGCAAATGTTAATATTTCGTATGTTCATTCCACGAAGTCGTTCCTTGTAGACTGACCACAGATTCTCGACTGGATTTAAATCAGGAGAGTTTCCGGGCCAATCTATGGTAGTTTGATTTCCTCACTGGTAAGACTTGCCATTGTGTTCGTGCAGCATTACAATTTTCGTATGCTTCCTTGGGATAACATCCATCGCAGACAATGACCGTAGGACAACTAATCGACGGTCGAAACAGTAGTGACTTGGCGTGATAAAAAATCTGATGCAATCACGGATGGCGCAGTATTTTTCAAGGCCAAACAAATTTCACCATAAAACCCGAAAATAGATTCATATTACTGCAAACCACTGAAAATGACCTAATCTAAGAAAAAAATAGAAATCGATTACACCCTGTCACTCCAGTGGGTCTAGAACTGACCGTATGGTGAAAGAAAGGGAACTAAAGCGGTTGGTTCAATTAATTTGCACAGGAGTGTAATTCTCTCTGAATCGCCTCGTTTTATAGGTAGAATATGTCCGGTGAGATGAAACATCTTTGTCTTACGGCCCTTTTTATTTTTATATGTTTAGTGAATTCATTTTCTATCCGTATGTAAGCGTTTTGTTGACAGTACTTGCCATATAAACCGCAGCTTGGCTCGATGAATGTTGACTAAGCAGAAATCTCTTGGGGATTAGCTAATCACTCGATCAGACAGTCCAGCACGACAATGATTATCCAGTATCTGTTATATAAGGTGAATTAAAAGAAATAGACATTGTCTGGACTCCACCGAAGGTACACAGAATCCACTTTCAACGCCGATAACTGCTGCGCTACCTTCCTCTGATATATCTGCTGATCATGCGTTATTTTCTTCTTATCATGTCGGTTATTCTTCGTTCCAGCTGATTCAATTGTTCACTATTGAACTCACGACCAACAGACAACAGTAACACATGCTTAACCATCTCTTGTATCCACTACGCCACTATCTCGAAAGACATCAAAGATGCGTCTTTTTGGAACCTTTATGTACATTGTCTGATGGTTTCGACATTTGGTTATCATAATTTTCGATAATTTTGTATCTTATTTTTTCGAGATGGTTACTTGTAAAAAAAAAAGTGCAATTTTGAAATCGGAGGTCACAAAATCAAACAAGTTCGGAAAATTTAAATAACTGAAAAAGCGACACTTAAATCCGAAGGCGTATTGGGATAGCCAAGGAAACATTACAAAAGCTAAGCTGAGTACTAAGAAAGAGAAAAATTTGACTAAAAATAAAGAAAAAAAAAAAAACACAAAACAGCTACGTGATATCTGTTCTCCTATATGGCAGTGAGTGCTGGACGATCTCCTCAAAGATGAAGAGGAGACTTGAAGTAACAGAAATTTGGTTCTACAGAAGGATGCTGAGGATACCATGGACCAAACATGTGAGCAATGACAAAGTTTTGAAGAAAAAAGGAATCTAATACTTAACATCAGGAATAGACAGTTGAGGTTTTCTGAATTATGACAAAAGACAACTTAGATACTCACGGACCAGATAGAAGGCTAGCAGGAAAACAACGTATAATATACTCAATGAGATTGAGTAAATGGGTGGCAGAACAGGGCTTAGAAGAAATAATAGAAAGGCAATTTATTTTAAGAACTATAAAGAAATGGAAATTGTGAAGGGCCATGTTCTTTTATGTCTTGAGGGAACACGGGACATAAAGTGAAGATATATAATATCAGATGTTTTCGATAGTTGGTTGCCATGGCGTGTTTGTATCGATTATAGATGTTATTTTAGGCGTAACATTTTAAGTGAAGTTGGCCTGCTGTCGGCAAACTAGCTATCTTAGCGAATTCTCTTATAGATGACGACTCTCCCCCCCCCACCACATCTGTGCGTTTGATATGCTTTGGAAAGCCTTAGAAATATAGTTATTATTGCAGAAACTTGGGATTATTTCATGTCAATCTTTTTTTTTTTTCCTTCTTTTTTTTAAATTTCTTTCGCGTTTATCCAGTTATCTGACATTTTTAATATCGATCTCTTTATTTATTTTTCTGTTTACCATCAAGAAATTATCGATGAGCCATCGGGTCTGATACAAGGGCGAAGGAATTCATTAAAAAATAAATCACATTATTTACAGTTTTAATTATATTGGCAATTAACATTATCTATGCGTGCTTTACGCAGACAAAGTTACTTGTAATTGTAACAGTATATATATATATTTATATATATATGTGTGTGTGTGTGTGTGTGTGTGAAAAGTGTGTGTTTATCTGACGATCGCAAAAGCGTGAAACCCAGTGTCACAAACTCACATCAATCCAACCATATATATATATATATATATATATATATATATATATATATATGTATATTGTATGTATTTAGGCAGCATCTTTTCATTCATACACGTTTCATTAAATAATATAGACAAGTGTTGTCTATTTATTTTATGTAAATTCTCAAATTATCAGACGTTATGAAAAAGAATATACACAAAATAAATAAACAACACTTGTCTATATTATTTAATGAAACGTGTGTGTATATATATATATATATATATATATATATATATATATATATATATATATATATATATATATATATATATTAGTGGATATGCATAATATCCAACGTCGATAACACAACACAGAGTTTCATGCAGTTAATTCAATCTTCATGTGTGAACATAGAAGTCAACACTTAGAGGCGATAGTCTTTTTCAATTTTAGATGCAATCGTCAGGTGGCCTGACGATTGCATCTAGCATGAAACAGAGTGTCGCCCTTAAATGTTGACTTCTATCTTCACTTTTATATTTACACACGCTCTATCTCTGATATTGACCACTTTATCCCATAAATATTGAGACTATATTTCTTCATATATATATATATATATATATATATATATATATATATATATATATATATATATATTTATCCTACCCATTCCTACATATATATGGTTTGGTTTGGTTTATTTTGTTTTAAGGCATATCAACCTCAATAGGTTATTTAATGCCGTCAACATTTTTAGGATAGATTCGTATGAATAGAATATGTATTCTTTGGATTAGATTGGTTTGGTTTATTTTGTTTTACGGCATATCAGCCTCAATGGGTTATTTAATGCTGACAACATTTTTAGAATAGATTTGTATGAATCGAATATGTATTGTTTGGTTTAGATTGGTTTGGTTTATTTTGTTTTACGGCATATCAACCTCAATGGGTTATTTAATGCTGACAACATTTTTAGAATAGATTTGCATGAATCGAATATGTATTCTTTGGTTTATATTGGTTTGGTTTATTTTGTTTTACGGCATATCAACCTCAATGGGTTATTTAATGCCGAAAAAAATTTTTATTGCTGGTAATATTTTGTTGTCAAAAATCTGTTTCTGGTAATATATTTCCTTCAAAATTGTATTGCTGGTAATAATTTTTTTTACAAAAAGTATTGTTGGTAATAGTTAACTATTTGCCCATAACTGGGACCCCAACAGGTGCTACCACCACGGGTTAGAATGGACCTGGGAACACCAGCAATTAAGAGGTGGTTCCACGCACCTCAAAACCTCCCGATCAGAGGCCTTGCTGCTGGACGTAGTTTAACGTCTTACCCAGTACGGTCTCATATATATATATATATATATATATATATATATATATATATATATATATATATATATATATATATATAGGTAAAAATCCATGGGTAAGTAATCCAAGAAGATCCTAAAAAAACAAAATATTAAAATTAATCCACAAACGAGAGTTCAATATATTTATTATAGAGCATATAAATGAATTATATTAAAATTAAATTCTATTACCGCATTCAGATAGCCATTTCACCGCTGAGATATTCTCCCTAGGACTTGTCAATGCAAAAAAATTTGTTAAAAAAATGTTTACCTATCTCTCTTTTAATGCCATTTCCCTTATTTGTTGCTTGTTACTCGTCTTTTCTTTTCTTTTCTGTTTTCGTTTCTTCTTTCCTACCTACCTTAATTCTAATTTAAAAAAGCCCGTTAAAATTCATTTTGTCTTTTAGGGCTATGTATTCTACCTGAATAAGACATCTTACTTTAAGGGCTATGTATTCTAACTGAATAATATATCTTTCTTTAAGGGCTATGCATTCTAACTGAATAAGACGTCTTTCTTTAAGGGCTATGCATTCTAACTGAATAAGACGTCTTCCTTTCAGGGCTATGCATTCTAACTGAATAAGACGTGTTCCATTAAGGGCTATGCATTCTAACTGAATAAGACGTCTTAATTAAAGGGCTATGTATTCTAACTGAATAAGACATCTTCCTTTAAGGGCTATGCATTGTAACTGAATAAGACATTTTCCTTTAAGGGCTATGCATTCTAACTGAATAAGACATCATATTTTAAGGGCTATGCATTCTAACTGAATAAGACATCTTACTTTAAGGGCTATGTATTCTACCTGAATAAGACATCTTTCTTTAAGGGCAATGTATTCTACCTGAATGTGACATCTTATTTTAAGGGCTATGTATTCTAAATGAATAAGACAACTTATTTTAAGGGCTATGTATTCTACCTGAATAAGACATCTTACTTTAAGGGCTATGTATTCTACATGAATAAGACATCTTGTTTTCAGGGCTATGTATTCTATCTGAATAAGAGATCTTCCTTTAAGGGCTATGCATTCTAACAAAATAAGACATCTTACTTTAAGGGCTATGTATTCTACCTGAATAAGACATCTTACTTTAAGGGCTATGCATTCTAACAGAATAAGACATCTTCCTTTAAGGGCTAGGCATTCGAACTGAATAAGACATCTTTCTTTACGGGATATGTATTCTAACTGAATAAGACATCTTACTTTAAGGGCTATGTATTCTGCCTGAATAAGTCGTCTTTCTTTAAGGGCTATGCATTCTAACTGAGTAAGACGTCTTTCTTTAAGAGCTATGCATTCTAACTGAATAAGACATCTTCCTTTAAGGGCTATGCATTGTAACTGAATAAGACATTTTCCTTTAAGGGCTATGCATTCTAACTGAATAAGACATCATATTTTAAGGGCTATGCATTCTAACTGAATAAGACATCTTACTTTAAGGGCTATGTATTCTACCTGAATAAGACATCTTTCTTTAAGGGCAATGTATTCTACCTGAATGTGACATCTTATTTTAAGGGCTATGTATTCTAAAAGAATAAGACAACTTATTTTAAGGGCTATGTATTCTACCTGAATAAGACATCTTACTTTAAGGGCTATGTATTCTACATATATAAGACATCTTGCTTTCAGGGCTATGTATTCTATCTGAATAAGAGATCTTATTTTAAGGGCTATGAATTCTAACAAAATAAGACATCTTACTTTAAGGGCTATGTATTCTACCTGAATAAGACATCTTACTTTAAGGGCTATGCATTCTAACAGAATAAGACATCTTCCTTTAAGGGCTAGGCATTCGAACTGAATAAGACATCTTTCTTTACGGGATATGTATTCTAACTGAATAAGACATCTTACTTTAAGGGCTATGTATTCTACCTGAATAAGTCGTCTTTCTTTAAGGGCTATGTATTCTACCTGAATAAGTCGTCTTTCTTTAAGGGCTATGCATTCTGAGTAAGACGTCTTTCTTTAAGAGCTATGCATTCTAACTGAATAAGACATCTTACTTTAAGGGCTATGTATTCTACCTGAATAAGACATCTTACTTTAAGGGCTATGCATTCTAACTGAATAAGACGTCTTTATTTAAGAGCTATGCATTCTAACTGAATAAGACATCTTACTTTAAGGGCTATGTATTCTAACTGAATATGACGTCTTCCTTTAAGGGCTATGTATACTAACAGAATAAGACATCTTCCTTTAAGGGCTATGTATTCTAACTGAATAAGACGTCTTTCTTTAAGAGCTATGCATTCTAACTGAATAAGACATCTTACTTTAAGGGCTATGTATTCTACCTGAATAAGACATCTTACTTTGAGGGCTATGCATTCTAACTGAATAAGACGTCTTTCTTTAAGAGCTATGCATTCTAACTGAATAAGACATCTTACTTTAAGGGCTATGTATTCTACCTGAATAAGACATCTTACTTTGAGAGCTATGTATTCTCCCTGAATAAGATATCTTACTTTGAGAGCTATGTATTCTACCTGAATAAGACATCTTTATTTAAGGGCTATGTATTCTACCTGAATGGGACATCTTATTTTAAGGGCTATGTATTCTAAATGAATAAGACATCTTATTTTAAGGGCTATGTATTCTGCCTGAATAAGACATCTTACTTTAAGGGCTACGTATTCTACATGAATAAGACATCTTGCCTTAAGGGCTATGTATTCTACCTGAATAAGACATCTTCCTTTAAGGGCTATGCATTCTAACTAAATAAGACATCTTACTTTAAGCGCTATGTATTATAACTGAATATGACGTATTCCTTTAAGGGCTACGCATTCTAACTGAATAAGACATCTTCCTTTATGGGCTATGTATTCTAACTGAATATGACGTCTTCCTTTAAGGGCTACGTATACTAACAGAATAAGACATCTTCCTTTAAGGGCTATGTATTCTAACTGAATAAGACATGTTCCTTTAAGGGCTATGCATTCTAACTGAATAAGACGTCTTCCTTTAAGGGCTATGTATTATAACTGAATATGACGTATTCCTTTAAGGGCTACGGTTTCTAACTGAATAAGACATCTTCCTTTAAGGGCTATGTATTCTAACTGAATATGACGTCTTCCTTTAAGGGCTATGTATTCTAACTGAATAAGACATCTTCCTTTAAGGGCCATGCATTGTAACTGAATAAGACGTCTTCCTTTAAGGGCTATGTATTCTAACTGAATAAGACCTCTTCATTTAAGGGCTATGTATTCTAACTGAATGAGACATCTTCCTTTAAGGGCTATGCATTCTAACTGAATAAGACGTCTTCATTTAAGGGCTATGAATTCTAACTGAATAAGACGTCTTCATTTAAGGGCTATGCATTCTAACTGAATCAGACATCTTCCTTTAAGGGCTATGTATTCTAACTGAATAGGACATCTTCCTTTAAGGGCTATGCATTCTAACTAAATAAGACGTCTTCCTTTAAGAGCTATATATACTAACAGAATAAGACATCGTCCTTTAAGGGCTATGTATTCTAACTGAATAAGACATCTTCCGTTAAGGGCTATGCATTCTAACTGAATAAGATATCTTCCTTTAAGGGCTATGCATTCAAACTGAATAAGACGTCTTCCTTTAAGGGCTATGCATTCTAACTGAATAAGACATCTTCCTTTAAGGGCTATTCAGTCTAACTGAATAAGACTTCTTCCTTTAAGGGCTATGCATTCTAACTAAATAAGATGTCTTCCTTTAAGAGCTATGTATACTAACAGAATAAGACATCGTCCTTTAAGGGCTATGTATTCTAACTGAATAAGACATCTTCCTTTAAGGGCTATGCATTCTAACTGAATAAGACGTCTTCATTTAAGGGCTATGTATTATAACTGAATATGACGTCTTCCTTTTAGGGGCTATATATTCTAACTGAATAAGACATCTTCCTTTAAGGGCTATGTATTCTAACTGAATAAGACATCTTCCTTTAAGGGCTATGCATTCTAACTGAATAAGACAACTTCCTTTAAGGGCTATGCATTCTAACTGAATAAGACGTCTTCCTTTAAGGGCTATGCATTCTAACTGAATAAGACATCTTCCTTTAAGGGCTATTCAGTTTAACTGAATAAGACTTCTTCCTTTAAGGGCTATGCATTCTAACTGAATAAGACGTTTTCCTTTAAGGGCTATGTATTCTAACTGAATAAGACGTCTTCCTTTAAGGGCTATGTATTCTAACTGAATAAGACATCTTCATTTAAGGTCTATGTATTATAACTGAATATGACGTCTTCCTTTAAGGGCTATGCATTCTAACTGAATAAGACGTCTTCCTTTAAGGGCTATGTATTATGACTGAATATGACGTCTTCCTTTAAGGGCTATGTATTCTAACTGGATAAGACGTCTTCCTTTATGGTCTATGCATTCTGAATAAGACGTTTTCCTTTAAGGGCTATTTATTCTAACTGAATAAGACATCTTCCTTTAAAGGCTATGTATTCTAACTGAATAAGATCTCTTCCTTTAAGGGCTATGTATTCTAAGTGAATAAGACGTCTTCCTTTAAAGGCTATGCATTCTAACTGAATAAGACGTCTCCCTTTAAGGGCTATGAATTCTAACTGAATAAGACATCTTCCTTTAAGGGCTATTCATTCTAACTGAATAAGACGTCTTCCTTTAAGGGCTATGTATTGTTACTGAATATGACGTCTTCCTTTAAGGTCTATGTATTATAATTGAATGTGACGTCTTCCTTTTAGGGGCTATATATTCTAACTGAATAAGACATCTTCCTTTAAGTGCTATGTATTCTAACTGAATAAGACGTCTTCCTTTAAGGGCTATGCATTCTAACTGAATAAGACGTGTTCTTTAAAAGCTATACATTCTAACTGAATAAGACATCTTCCTTTAAGGGCTATTCATTCTAACTGAATAAGATTTCTTCCTTTAAGGACTATGCATTCTAACTGAATAAGACGTCTTCCTTTAAGGGCTATGTATTCTAACTGAATAAGACGTCTTCCTTTAAGGGCTATTTATTTTAACTGAATAAGATCTCTTCCTTTAAGGGCTATGTATTCTAACTGAATAAGACGTCTTCCTTTAAGGGCTATGCATTAAGAATAAGACGTTTTCCTTTAAGGGCTATCTATTCTAACTGAATAAGACATCTTCCTTTAAGGGCTATGTATTCTAACTGAATAAGATCTCTTCCTTTAAGGGCTATGTATTCTAACTGAATAAGACGTCTTCCTTTAAGGGATATGCATTCGAACTGAATAAGACGTCTTCCTTTAAGGGCTATTTATTATAACTGAATAAGATGTCTTCCTTTAAGGGCTATGTATTCTAACTGAATAAGACTTCTTCCTTTAAGGGCTATGTATTCTAACTGAATAAGACGTGTTCCTTTAAGGGCTATGTATTATGACTGAATATGACGTCTTCCTTTAAAGGCTATGTATTCTAACTGAATAAGACATCTTCATTTAAGGGCTATGAATTCTAACTGAATAAGACTTCTTCCTTTAAGGACTATGCATTCTAACTGAATAAGATCTCTTCCTTTAAGGGCTATGTATTCTAACTGAATAAGACGTCTTCCTTTAAGGTCTATGCATTCTGAATAAGACGTTTTCCTTTAAGGGCTATGTATTCTAACTGAATAAGACATCTTCCTTTAAGGGCTATGTATTCTAACTGAATAAGATCTCTTCCTTGAAGGGTTATGTATTCTAACTGAATAAGACGTCTTCCTTTAAGGGCTATGCATTCTAACTGAATAAGACGTCTTCCTTTAAAGTCTATGTATTATAACTGAATAAGACGTCTTCCATTAAGGGCTAGGCATTCTAACTGAATAAGACGTCTTTCTTTATCGGCTATGTATACTAACTGAATAAGACATGTTCCTTTAAGGGCTATGTATTCTAACTGAAAAAGACATCTTACTTTAAGGGCCATGCATTGTAACTGAATAAGACGCCTTCCTTTAAGTGCTATGTATTCTAACTGAATAAGACCTCTTCCTTTAAGGGCTATGTATTCTAACTGAATGAGACAACTGCATTTAAGGGCTATGCATTCTAACTGAATAAGACGTCTTCATTTAAGGGCTATGCATTCTAACTGAATAAGACATCTTCCTTTAAGGGCTATGTATTCTAACTGAATAGGACATCTTCATTTAAGGGCTATGCATTCTAGCTGAATCAGACATCTTCCTTTAAGGGCTATGTATTCTAACTGAATGAGACAACTGCATTTAAGGGCTATGCATTCTAACTGAATAAGATGTCTTCCTTTAAGGGCTATGTATTCTAACTGAATAAGACTTCTTCCTTTAAGGGCTATGTATTCTAACTGAATAAGACGTGTTCCTTTAAGGGCTATGTATTATGACTGAATATGACGTCTTCCTTTAAAGGCTATGTATTCTAACTGAATAAGACATCTTCATTTAAGGGCTATGAATTCTAACTGAATAAGACTTCTTCCTTTAAGGACTATGCATTCTAACTGAATAAGATCTCTTCCTTTAAGGGCTATGTATTCTAACTGAATAAGACGTCTTCCTTTAAGGTCTATGCATTCTGAATAAGACGTTTTCCTTTAAGGGCTATGTATTCTAACTGAATAAGACATCTTCCTTTAAGGGCTATGTATTCTAACTGAATAAGATCTCTTCCTTGAAGGGTTATGTATTCTAACTGAATAAGACGTCTTCCTTTAAGGGCTATGCATTCTAACTGAATAAGACGTCTTCCTTTAAAGTCTATGTATTATAACTGAATAAGACGTCTTCCATTAAGGGCTAGGCATTCTAACTGAATAAGACGTCTTTCTTTATCGGCTATGTATACTAACTGAATAAGACATGTTCCTTTAAGGGCTATGTATTCTAACTGAAAAAGACATCTTACTTTAAGGGCCATGCATTGTAACTGAATAAGACGCCTTCCTTTAAGTGCTATGTATTCTAACTGAATAAGACCTCTTCCTTTAAGGGCTATGTATTCTAACTGAATGAGACAACTGCATTTAAGGGCTATGCATTCTAACTGAATAAGACGTCTTCATTTAAGGGCTATGCATTCTAACTGAATAAGACATCTTCCTTTAAGGGCTATGTATTCTAACTGAATAGGACATCTTCATTTAAGGGCTATGCATTCTAGCTGAATCAGACATCTTCCTTTAAGGGCTATGTATTCTAACTGAATAGGACATCTTCCTTTAAGGGCTATGCATTCTAACTAAATAAGACGTCTTCCTTTAAGAGCAATGTATACTAACAGAATAAGACATCGTCCTTTAACGGGTACGTATTCTAACTGAATAAGACATCTTCCTTTAAGGGCTATGCATTCTAACTGAATAAGACATCTTCCTTTAAGGGCTATGCATTCTAACTGAATAAGACGTCTTTCTTTAAGGGCTATGCATTCTAACTGAATAAGACATCTTCCTTTAAGGGCTATTCAGTCTAACTGAATAAGACTTCTTCATTTAAGGGCTATGCATTCTAACTGAATAAGACGTTTTCCTTTAAGGGCTATGTATTCTAACTGAATAAGACGTCTTCCTTTAAGGGCTATGTATTCTAACTGAATAAGATATCTTCCTTTAAGGGGTATATATTCTAACTGAATAAGACGTCTTCTTTAAGGGCTATGTATTCTAACTGAATAAGACATCTTCCTTTAAGGGCTATGCATTCTAACTGAATAAGACGTCTTCATTTAAGGGCTATGTATTATAACTGAATATGACGTCTTCTTTAAGGGCTATGTATTCTAACTGAATAATACATCTTCCTTTAAGGGCTATGCATTCTAACTGAATAAGACGTCTTCATTTAAAGGCTATGTATTATAACTGAATATGACGTCTTCCTTTTAGGGGCTATATATTCTAACTGAATAAGATATCTTCCTTTAAGGGCTATGTATTCTAACTGAATAAGACATCTTCCCTTAAGGGCCATGCATTCTAACTGAATAAGACTTCTTCCTTTAAGGGCTATGCATTCTAACTGAATAAGACGTTTTCCTTTTAGGGCTATGCATTCTAACTGAATAAGATGTCTTCCTTTAAGGGCTATGTATTCTAACTGGATAAGACGTCTTCCTTTAAGGTCTATGCATTCTGAATAAGACGTTTTCCTTTAACGGCTATTTATTCTGACTGAATAAGACATCTTCCTTTAAGGGCTATGTTTTCTAACTGAATAAGATCTCTTCCTTTAAGGGCTATGTATTCTAACTGAATAAGACGTCTTCCTTTAAAGGCTATGCATTCTAACTGAATAAGACGTCTCCCTTTAAGGGCTATGAATTCTAACTGAATAAGACATCTTCCTTTAAGGGCTATTCATTCTAACTGAATAAGACGTCTTCCTTTAAGGGCTATGTATTATTACTGAATATGACGTCTTCCTTTAAGGTCTATGTATTATAACTGAATGTGACGTCTTCCTTTTAGGGGCTATATATTCTAACTGAATAAGACATCTTCCTTTAAGTGCTATGCATTCTAACTGAATAAGACGTCTTCCTTTGAGGGCTATGCATTCTAACTGAATAAGACGTCTTCTTTAAAAGCTATGCATTCTAACTGAATAAGACGTCTTCCTTTAAGGGCTATGTATTCTAACTGAATAAGACGTCTTCCTTTAAGGGCTATTTATTATAACAGAATAAGATCTCTTCCTTTAAAGGCTATGTATTCTAACTGAATAAGACGTCTTCCTTTAAGGGCTATGCATTCTGAATAAGACGTTTTCCTTTAAGGGCTATGTATTCTAACTGAATAAGACATCTTCCTTTAAGGGCTATGTATTCTAACTGAATAAGATCTCTTCATTTAAGGGCTATGTATTCTAACTGAATAAGACGTCTTCCTTTAAGGGCTATGCATTCTAACTGAATAAGACGTCTTCCTTTAAGGGCTATTTATTATAACTGAATAAGATGTCTTCCTTTAAGGGCTATGTATTCTAACTGAATAAGACTTCTTCCTTTAAGGGCTATGTATTCTAACTGAATAAGACGTGTTCATTTAAGGGCTATGTATTATGACTGAATATGACGTCTTCCTTTAAAGGCTATGTATTCTAACTGAATAAGAAATATTCCTTTAAGGGCTATGTATTATAACTGAATATGACGTCTTCTTTAAGGGCTATGTATTCTAACTGAATAATACATCTTCCTTTAAGGGCTATGCATTCTAACTGAATAAGACGTCTTCATTTAAGAGCTATGTATACTAACAGAATAAGACATCTTCCTTTAAGGGCTATGTATTCTAACTGAATAAGACATCTTCCTTTAAGGGCTATGCATTCTACCTGAATAAGACGTCTTCCTTTAAGGGCTATGTATTATAACTGAATATGACTTATTCCTTTAAGGGATACGCATTCTAACTGAATAAGACATCTTCCTTTAAAGGCTATGTATTCTAACTGAATATGACGTCTTCCTTTAAGGGCTATGTATTCTAACTGAATAAGACGTCTTTATTTTAAGGGCAATGTATTCTAACTGAATCAGACGTCTTCCTTTAAAGTCAATGTATTATAACTGAATAAGACGTCTTCCTTTAAGGGCTAGGCATTCTAACTGAATAAGACGTCTTTCTTTATCGGCTATGTATACTAACTGAATAAGACATCTTCCTTTAAGGTCTATGTATTCTAACTGACAAAGACATCTTCCTTTAAGGGCCATGCATTGTAACTGAATAAGACGCCTTCCTTTAAGGGCTATGTATTCTAACTGAATAAGACCTCTTCCTTTAAGGGCTATGTATTCTAACTGAATGAGACATCTGCCTTTAAGGGCTATGCATTCTAACTGAATAAGACGTTTCATTTAAGGACTATGAATTCTAACTGAATAAGACGTCTTCATTTAAAGGCTATGCATTCTAACTGAATAAGACATCTTCCTTTAAGGGCTATCCATTCTAACTGAATAAGACGTCTTCATTTAAGAGCTATGTATACTAACAGAATAAGACATCTTCCTTTAAGGGCTATGTATTCTAACTGAATAAGACATCTTCCATTAAGGGCTATGCATTCTAACTAAATAAGACATCTTACTTTAAGGGCTATGTATTATAACTGAATATGACGTATTCCTTTAAGGGCTACGCATTCTAACTGAATAAGACATCTTCCTTTATGGGCTATGTATTCTAACTGAATATGACGTCTTCCTTTAAGGGCTACGTACACTAACAGAATAAGACATCTTCCTTTAAGGGCTACGCATTCTAACTGAATAAGACATCTTCCTTTATGGGCTATGTATTCTAACTGAATATGACGTCTTCCTTTAAGGGCTACGTACACTATCAGAATAAGACATCTTCCTTTAAGGGCTATGCATTCTAACTGAATAAGACGTCTTCGTTTAAGGGCTATGTATTATAACTGAATATGACGTATTCCTTTAAGGGCTACGCTTTCTAACTGAATAAGACATCTTCCTTTAAGGGCTATGTATTCTAACTGAATATGACGTCTTCCTTTAAGGGCTATGTATTCTAACTGAATAACACGTCTTTATTTTAAGGGCAATGTATACTAACTGAATAAGACATCTTCCTTTAAGGGCTATGTATTCTAACTGAATAAGACATCTTCCTTTAAGGGCCATGCATTGTCACTGAATAAGACGTCTTCCTTTAAGGGCTATGTATTCTAACTGAATAAGACCTCTTCCTTTAAGGGCTATGTATTCTAACTGAATGAGACATCTTCCTTTAAGGGCTATGCATTCTAACTGAATAAGACGTCTTCATTTAAGGGCTATGAATTCTAACTGAATAAGACGTCTTCATTTAAGGGCTATGCATTCTAACTGAATAAGACATCTTTCTTTAAGGGCTATGTATTCTAACTGAATAGAAAATCTTCCTTTAAGGGCTATGCATTCTAACTAAATAAGACGTCTTCCTTTAAGAGCTATATATACTAACAGAATAAGACATCGTCCTTTAAGGGCTATGTATTCTAACTGAATAAGATATCTTCCGTTAAGGGCTATGCATTCTAACTGAATAAGGCATCTTCATTTAAGGGCTATGCATTCTAACTGAATAAGACGTCTTCCTTTAAGGGCTATGCATTCTAACTGAATAAGACATCTTCCTTTAAGGGCTATTCAGTCTAACTGAATAAGACTTCTTCCTTTAAGGGCTATGCATTCTAACTGAATAAGACGTTTTCCTTTAAGGGCTATGTATTCTAACTGAATAAGACGTCTTCCTTTAAGGGCTATGTATTCTAACTGAATAAGACATCTTCCTTTAAGGGCTATTCAGTCTAACTGAATAAGACTTCTTCCTTTAAGGGCTATGTATTCTAACTGAAAAAGACATCTTACTTTAAGGGCCATGCATTGTAACTGAATAAGACGCCTTCCTTTAAGTGCTATGTATTCTAACTGAATAAGACCTCTTCCTTTAAGGGCTATGTATTCTAACTGAATGAGACAACTGCATTTAAGGGCTATGCATTCTAACTGAATAAGACGTCTTCATTTAAGGGCTATGCATTCTAACTGAATAAGACATCTTCCTTTAAGGGCTATGTATTCTAACTGAATAGGACATCTTCATTTAAGGGCTATGCATTCTAGCTGAATCAGACATCTTCCTTTAAGGGCTATGTATTCTAACTGAATAGGACATCTTCCTTTAAGGGCTATGCATTCTAACTAAATAAGACGTCTTCCTTTAAGAGCAATGTATACTAACAGAATAAGACATCGTCCTTTAACGGGTACGTATTCTAACTGAATAAGACATCTTCCTTTAAGGGCTATGCATTCTAACTGAATAAGACATCTTCCTTTAAGGGCTATGCATTCTAACTGAATAAGACGTCTTCCTTTAAGGGCTATGCATTCTAACTGAATAAGACATCTTCCTTTAAGGGCTATTCAGTCTAACTGAATAAGACTTCTTCATTTAAGGGCTATGCATTCTAACTGAATAAGACGTTTTCCTTTAAGGGCTATGTATTCTAACTGAATAAGACGTCTTCCTTTAAGGCCTATGTATTCTAACTGAATAAGATATCTTCCTTTAAGGGGTATATATTCTAACTGAATAAGACGTCTTCTTTAAGGGCTATGTATTCTAACTGAATAAGACATCTTCCTTTAAGGGCTATGCATTCTAACTGAATAAGACGTCTTCATTTAAGGGCTATGTATTATAACTGAATATGACGTCTTCTTTAAGGGCTATGTATTCTAACTGAATAATACATCTTCCTTTAAGGGCTATGCATTCTAACTGAATAAGACGTCTTCATTTAAAGGCTATGTATTATAACTGAATATGACGTCTTCCTTTTAGGGGCTATATATTCTAACTGAATAAGATATCTTCCTTTAAGGGCTATGTATTCTAACTGAATAAGACATCTTCCCTTAAGGGCCATGCATTCTAACTGAATAAGACTTCTTCCTTTAAGGGCTATGCATTCTAACTGAATAAGACGTTTTCCTTTTAGGGCTATGCATTCTAACTGAATAAGATGTCTTCCTTTAAGGGCTATGTATTCTAACTGGATAAGACGTCTTCCTTTAAGGTCTATGCATTCTGAATAAGACGTTTTCCTTTAACGGCTATTTATTCTGACTGAATAAGACATCTTCCTTTAAGGGCTATGTTTTCTAACTGAATAAGATCTCTTCCTTTAAGGGCTATGTATTCTAACTGAATAAGACGTCTTCCTTTAAAGGCTATGCATTCTAACTGAATAAGACGTCTCCCTTTAAGGGCTATGAATTCTAACTGAATAAGACATCTTCCTTTAAGGGCTATTCATTCTAACTGAATAAGACGTCTTCCTTTAAGGGCTATGTATTATTACTGAATATGACGTCTTCCTTTAAGGTCTATGTATTATAACTGAATGTGACGTCTTCCTTTTAGGGGCTATATATTCTAACTGAATAAGACATCTTCCTTTAAGTGCTATGCATTCTAACTGAATAAGACGTCTTCCTTTGAGTGCTATGCATTCTAACTGAATAAGACGTCTTCTTTAAAAGCTATGCATTCTAACTGAATAAGACATCTTCCTTTAAGGGCTATTCATTCTAACTGAATAAGACGTCTTCCTTTAAGGACTATGCATTCTAACTGAATAAGACGTCTTCCTTTAAGGGCTATGTATTCTAACTGAATAAGACGTCTTCCTTTAAGGGCTATTTATTATAACAGAATAAGATCTCTTCCTTTAAAGGCTATGTATTCTAACTGAATAAGACGTCTTCCTTTAAGGGCTATGCATTCTGAATAAGACGTTTTCCTTTAAGGGCTATGTATTCTAACTGAATAAGACATCTTCCTTTAAGGGCTATGTATTCTAACTGAATAAGATCTCTTCATTTAAGGGCTATGTATTCTAACTGAATAAGACGTCTTCCTTTAAGGGCTATGCATTCTAACTGAATAAGACGTCTTCCTTTAAGGGCTATTTATTATAACTGA
Source organism: Acanthosepion lycidas (assembly GCA_963932145.1). Lineage (NCBI taxonomy): Eukaryota > Metazoa > Mollusca > Cephalopoda > Sepiida > Sepiidae > Acanthosepion > Acanthosepion lycidas. The sequence continues at coordinate 4,119,465 of OZ010603.1, forward strand.
ATAAGATGTCTTCCTTTAAGGGCTATGTATTCTAACTGAATAAGACTTCTTCCTTTAAGGGCTATGTATTCTAACTGAATAAGACGTGTTCATTTAAGGGCTATGTATTATGACTGAATATGACGTCTTCCTTTAAAGGCTATGTATTCTAACTGAATAAGAAATATTCCTTTAAGGGCTATGTATTATAACTGAATATGACGTCTTCTTTAAGGGCTATGTATTCTAACTGAATAATACATCTTCCTTTAAGGGCTATGCATTCTAACTGAATAAGACGTCTTCATTTAAGAGCTATGTATACTAACAGAATAAGACATCTTCCTTTAAGGGCTATGTATTCTAACTGAATAAGACATCTTCCTTTAAGGGCTATGCATTCTACCTGAATAAGACGTCTTCCTTTAAGGGCTATGTATTATAACTGAATATGACTTATTCCTTTAAGGGATACGCATTCTAACTGAATAAGACATCTTCCTTTAAAGGCTATGTATTCTAACTGAATATGACGTCTTCCTTTAAGGGCTATGTATTCTAACTGAATAAGACGTCTTTATTTTAAGGGCAATGTATTCTAACTGAATCAGACGTCTTCCTTTAAAGTCAATGTATTATAACTGAATAAGACGTCTTCCTTTAAGGGCTAGGCATTCTAACTGAATAAGACGTCTTTCTTTATCGGCTATGTATACTAACTGAATAAGACATCTTCCTTTAAGGTCTATGTATTCTAACTGACAAAGACATCTTCCTTTAAGGGCCATGCATTGTAACTGAATAAGACGCCTTCCTTTAAGGGCTATGTATTCTAACTGAATAAGACCTCTTCCTTTAAGGGCTATGTATTCTAACTGAATGAGACATCTGCCTTTAAGGGCTATGCATTCTAACTGAATAAGACGTTTCATTTAAGGACTATGAATTCTAACTGAATAAGACGTCTTCATTTAAAGGCTATGCATTCTAACTGAATAAGACATCTTCCTTTAAGGGCTATCCATTCTATCTGAATAAGACGTCTTCATTTAAGAGCTATGTATACTAACAGAATAAGACATCTTCCTTTAAGGGCTATGTATTCTAACTGAATAAGACATCTTCCATTAAGGGCTATGCATTCTAACTAAATAAGACATCTTACTTTAAGGGCTATGTATTATAACTGAATATGACGTATTCCTTTAAGGGCTACGCATTCTAACTGAATAAGACATCTTCCTTTATGGGCTATGTATTCTAACTGAATATGACGTCTTCCTTTAAGGGCTACGTACACTAACAGAATAAGACATCTTCCTTTAAGGGCTACGCATTCTAACTGAATAAGACATCTTCCTTTATGGGCTATGTATTCTAACTGAATATGACGTCTTCCTTTAAGGGCTACGTACACTATCAGAATAAGACATCTTCCTTTAAGGGCTATGCATTCTAACTGAATAAGACGTCTTCGTTTAAGGGCTATGTATTATAACTGAATATGACGTATTCCTTTAAGGGCTACGCTTTCTAACTGAATAAGACATCTTCCTTTAAGGGCTATGTATTCTAACTGAATATGACGTCTTCCTTTAAGGGCTATGTATTCTAACTGAATAACACGTCTTTATTTTAAGGGCAATGTATACTAACTGAATAAGACATCTTCCTTTAAGGGCTATGTATTCTAACTGAATAAGACATCTTCCTTTAAGGGCCATGCATTGTCACTGAATAAGACGTCTTCCTTTAAGGGCTATGTATTCTAACTGAATAAGACCTCTTCCTTTAAGGGCTATGTATTCTAACTGAATGAGACATCTTCCTTTAAGGGCTATGCATTCTAACTGAATAAGACGTCTTCATTTAAGGGCTATGAATTCTAACTGAATAAGACGTCTTCATTTAAGGGCTATGCATTCTAACTGAATAAGACATCTTTCTTTAAGGGCTATGTATTCTAACTGAATAGAAAATCTTCCTTTAAGGGCTATGCATTCTAACTAAATAAGACGTCTTCCTTTAAGAGCTATATATACTAACAGAATAAGACATCGTCCTTTAAGGGCTATGTATTCTAACTGAATAAGATATCTTCCGTTAAGGGCTATGCATTCTAACTGAATAAGGCATCTTCCTTTAAGGGCTATGCATTCTAACTGAATAAGACGTCTTCCTTTAAGGGCTATGCATTCTAACTGAATAAGACATCTTCCTTTAAGGGCTATTCAGTCTAACTGAATAAGACTTCTTCCTTTAAGGGCTATGCATTCTAACTGAATAAGACGTTTTCTTTTAAGGGCTATGTATTCTAACTGAATAAGACGTCTTCCTTTAAGGGCTATGTATTCTAACTGAATAAGACATCTTCCTTTAAGGTCTATGTATTATAACTGAATATGACGTCTTCCTTTCAGGGCTATGCATTCTAACTGAATAAGACGTCCTCCTTTAAGGGCTATGCATTTTAACTGAATAAGATGTCTTCCTTTAAGGGCTATGTATTATGACTGAATATGACGTGTTCCTTTAAGGTCTATGTATTCTAACTAAATAAGACGTCTTCCTTTAAGGACTATGTATTCTAACTGGATAAGACGTCTTCCTTTAAGGTCTATGCATTCTGAATAAGACGTTTTCCTTTAAGGGCTATTTATTCTAACGGAATAAGACATCTTCCTTTAAGGGCTATGTATTCTAACTAAATAAGATGTCTTCCTTTAAGAGCTATGTATACTAACAGAATAAGACATCGTCCTTTAAGGGCTATGTATTCTAACTGAATAAGACATCTTCCTTTAAGGGCTATGTATTCTAACTGAATAAGACATCTTCCTTTAAGGGCTATGCATTCTAACTGAATAAGACAACTTCCTTTAAGGGCTATCCATTCTAACTGAATAAGACGTCTTCCTTTAAGGGCTATGCATTCTAACAGAATAAGACATCTTCCTTTAAGGGCTATATATTCTAACTGAATAAGACATCTTCCATTAAGGGCTATGCATTCTAACTAAATAAGACATCTTACTTTAAGGGCTATGTATTATAACTGAATATGACGTATTCCTTTAAGGGCTACGCATTCTAACTGAATAAGACATCTTCCTTTATGGGCTATGTATTCTAACTGAATATGACGTCTTCCTTTAAGGGCTACGTACACTATCAGAATAAGACATCTTCCTTTAAGGGCTACGCATTCTAACTGAATAAGACATCTTCCTTTATGAGCTATGTATTCTAACTGAATATGACGTCTTCCTTTAAGGGCTACGTACACTATCAGAATAAGACATCTTCCTTTAAGGGCTATGCATTCTAACTGAATAAGACGTCTTCGTTTAAGGGCTATGTATTATAACTGAATATGACGTATTCCTTTAAGGGCTACGATTTCTAACTGAATAAGACATCTTCCTTTAAGGGCTATGTATTCTTACTGAATATGACGTCTTCCTTTAAGGGCTATGTATTCTAACTGAATAACACGTCTTTATTTTAAGGGCAATGTATACTAACTGAATAAGACATCTTACTTTAAGGGCTATGTATTCTAACTGAATAAGACATCTTCCTTTAAGGGCCATGCATTGTCACTGAATAAGACGTCTTCCTTTAAGGGCTATGTATTCTAACTGAATAAGACCTCTTCCTTTAAGGGCTATGTATTCTAACTGAATGAGACATCTTCCTTTAAGGGCTATGCATTCTAACTGAATAAGACGTCTTCATTTAAGGGCTATGAATTCTAACTGAATAAGACGTCTTCATTTAAGGGCTATGCATTCTAACTGAATAAGACATGTTTCTTTAAGGGCTATGTATTCTAACTGAATAGAAAATCTTCCTTTAAGGGCTATGCATTCTAACTAAATAAGACGTCTTCCTTTAAGAGCTATATATACTAACAGAATAAGACATCGTCCTTTAAGGGCTATGTATTCTAACTGAATAAGATATCTTCCGTTAAGGGCTATGCATTCTAACTGAATAAGGCATCTTCCTTTAAGGGCTATGCATTCTAACTGAATAAGACGTCTTCCTTTAAGGGCTATGCATTCTAACTGAATAAGACATCTTCCTTTAAGGGCTATTCAGTCTAACTGAATAAGACTTCTTCCTTTAAGGGCTATGCATTCTAACTGAATAAGAAGTTTTCCTTTAAGGGCTATGTATTCTAACTGAATAAGACGTCTTCCTTTAAGGGCTATGTATTCTAACTGAATAAGACATCTTCCTTTAAGGTCTATGTATTATAACTGAATATGACGTCTTCCTTTCAGGGCTATGCATTCTAACTGAATAAGACGTCCTCCTTTAAGGGCTATGCATTTTAACTGAATAAGATGTCTTCCTTTAAGGGCTATGTATTATGACTGAATATGACGTGTTCCTTTAAGGTCTATGTATTCTAACTAAATAAGACGTCTTCCTTTAAGGACTATGTATTCTAACTGGATAAGACGTCTTCCTTTAAGGTCTATGCATTCTGAATAAGACGTTTTCCTTTAAGGGCTATTTATTCTAACGGAATAAGACATCTTCCTTTAAGGGCTATGTATTCTAACTAAATAAGATGTCTTCCTTTAAGAGCTATGTATACTAACAGAATAAGACATCGTCCTTTAAGGGCTATGTATTCTAACTGAATAAGACATCTTCCTTTAAGGGCTATGTATTCTAACTGAATAAGACATCTTCCTTTAAGGGCTATGCATTCTAACTGAATAAGACAACTTCCTTTAAGGGCTATCCATTCTAACTGAATAAGACGTCTTCCTTTAAGGGCTATGCATTCTAACTGAATAAGACATCTTCCTTTAAGGGCTATTCAGTTTAACTGAATAAGACTTCTTCCTTTAAGGGCTATGCATTCTAACTGAATAAGACGTTTTCCTTTAAGGGCTATGTATTCTAACTGAATAAGACGTCTTCCTTTAAGGGCTATGTATTCTAACTGAATAAGACATCTTCATTTAAGGTCTATGTATTATAACTGAATATGACGTCTTCCTTTAAGGGCTATGCATTCTAACTGAATAAGACGTCTTCTTTAAGGGCTATGTATTATGACTGAATATGACGTCTTCCTTTAAGGGCTATGTATTCTAACTGGATAAGACGTCTTCCTTTAAGGTCTATGCATTCTGAATAAGACGTTTTCATTTAAGGGCTATTTATTCTAACTGAATAAGACATCTTCCTTTAAGGGCTATGTATTCTAACTGAATAAGATCTCTTCCTTTAAGGGCTATGTATTCTAACTGAATAAGACGTCTTCCTTTAAAGCCTATGCATTCTAACTGAATAAGACGTCTCCCTTTAAGGGCTATGAATTCTAACTAAATAAGACATCTTCCTTTAAGGGCTATTCATTCTAACTGAATAAGACGTCTTCCTTTAAGGGCTATGTATTATTACTGAATATGACGTCTTCCTTTAAGGTCTATGTATTATAACTGAATGTGACGTCTTCCTTTTAGGGGCTATATATTCTAACTGAATAAGTCATCTTCCTTTAAGTGCTATGTATTCTAACTGAATAAGACGTCTTCCTTTAAGGGCTATGCATTCTAACTGAATAAGACGTCTTCTTTAAAAGCTATGCATTCTAACTGAATGAGACATCTTCCTTTAAGGGCTATGCATTCTAACTGAATAAGACGTCTTCATTTAAGGGCTATGAATTCTAACTGAATAAGACGTCTTCATTTAAGGGCTATGCATTCTAACTGAATAAGACATCTTTCTTTAAGGGCTATGTATTCTAACTGAATAGGACATCTTCCTTTAAGGGCTATGCATTCTAACTAAATAAGACGTCTTCCTTTAAGAGCTATATATACTAACAGAATAAGACATCGTCCTTTAAGGGCTATGTATTCTAACTGAATAAGACATCTTCCGTTAAGGGCTATGCATTCTAACTGAATAAGGCATCTTCCTTTAAGGGCTATGCATTCTAACTGAATAAGACGTCTTCCTTTAAGGGCTATGCATTCTAACTGAATAAGACATCTTCCTTTAAGGGCTATTCAGTCTAACTGAATAAGACTTCTTCCTTTAAGGGCTATGCATTCTAACTGAATAAGACGTTTTCCTTTAAGGGCTATGTATTCTAACTGAATAAGACGTCTTCCTTTAAGGTCTATGTATTATAACTGAATATGACGTCTTCCTTTAAGGGCTATGCATTCTAACTGAATAAGATGTCTTCCTTTAAGGGCTATGTATTATGACTGAATATGACGTCTTCCTTTAAGGTCTATGTATTCTAACTGAATAAGACGTCTTCCTTTAAGGACTATGTATTCTAACTGGATAAGACGTCTTCCTTTAAGGTCTATGCATTCTGAATAAGACGTTTTCCTTTAAGGGCTATTTATTCTAACTGAATAAGACATCTTCCTTTAAGGGCTATGTATTCTAACTAAATAAGATGTCTTCCTTTAAGAGCTATGTATACTAACAGAATAAGACATCGTCCTTTAAGGGCTATGTATTCTAACTGAATAAGACATCTTCCTTTAAGGGCTATGCATTCTAACTGAATAAGACGTCTTCATTTAAGGGCTATGTATTATAACTGAATATGACGTCTTCCTTTTAGGGGCTATATATTCTAACTGACTAAGACATCTTCCTTTAAGGGCTATGTATTCTAACTGAATAAGACGTCTTCCTTTAAGGGCTATGCATTCTAACTGAATAAGACGTCTTCTTTAAAAGCTATGCATTCTAACTGAATAAGACATCTTCCTTTAAGGGCTATTCATTCTAACTGAATAAGACTTCTTCCTTTAAGGACTATGCATTCTAACTGAATAAGACGTCTTCCTTTAAGGGCTATGTATTCTAACTGAATCAGACGTCTTCCTTTAAAGTCAATGTATTATAACTGAATAAGACGTCTTCCTTTAAGGGCTAGGCATTCTAACTGAATAAGACGTCTTTCTTTATCGGCTATGTATACTAACTGAATAAGACATCTTCCTTTAAGGTCTATGTATTCTAACTGACAAAGACATCTTCCTTTAAGGGCCATGCATTGTAACTGAATAAGACGCCTTCCTTTAAGGGCTATGTATTCTAACTGAATAAGACCTCTTCCTTTAAGGGCTATGTATTATAACTGAATATGACGTATTCCTTTAAGGGCTACGCATTCTAACTGAATAAGACATCTTCCTTTATGGGGTATGTATTCTAACTGAATATGACGTCTTCCTTTAAAGGCTACGTACACTAACAGAATAAGACATCTTCCTTTAAGGGCTATGTATTCTAACTGAATAAGACATCTTCCTTTAAGGGCTATGCATTCTAACTGAATAAGACGTCTTCCTTTAAGGGCTATGTATTATAACTGAATATAACGTATTCCTTTAAGGGCTACGCTTTCTAACTGAATAAGACATCTTCCTTTAAGGGCTATGTATTCTAACTGAATAAGACGTCTTTATTTTAAGGGCAATGTATACTAACTGAATAAGACATCTTCCTTTAAGGGCTATGTATTCTAACTGAATAGGACATCTTCCTTTAAGGGCTATGCATTCTAACTAAATAAGACGTCTTCCTTTAAGAGCTATATATACTAACAGAATAAGACATCGTCCTTTAAGGGCTATGTATTCTAACTGAATAAGACATCTTCCGTTAAGGGCTATGCATTCTAACTGAATAAGACATCTTCCTTTAAGGGCTATGCATTCTAACTGAATAAGACGTCTTCCTTTAAGGGCTATGCATTCTAACTGAATAAGACATCTTCCTTTAAGGGCTATTCAGTCTAACTGAATAAGACTTCTTCCTTTAAGGGCTATGCATTCTAACTGAATAAGACGTTTTCCTTTAAGGGCTATGTATTCTAACTGAATAAGACGTCTTCCTTTAAGGGCTATGTATTCTAACTGAATAAGACGTCTTCCTTTAAGGTCTATGTATTATAACTGAATATGACGTCTTCCTTTAAGGGCTATGCATTCTAACTGAATAAGATGTCTTCCTTTAAGGGCTATGTATTATGACTGAATATGACGTCTTCCTTTAAGGTCTATGTATTCTAACTGAATAAGACGTCTTCCTTTAAGGACTATGTATTCTAACTGGATAAGACGTCTTCCTTTAAGGTCTATGCATTCTGAATAAGACGTTTTCCTTTAAGGGCTATTTATTCTAACTGAATAAGACATCTTCCTTTAAGGGCTATTCATTCTAACTGAATAAGACTTCTTCCTTTAAGGACTATGCATTCTAACTGAATAAGACGTCTTCCTTTAAGGGCTATGTATTCTAACTGAATCAGACGTCTTCCTTTAAAGTCAATGTATTATAACTGAATAAGACGTCTTCCTTTAAGGGCTAGGCATTCTAACTGAATAAGACGTCTTTCTTTATCGGCTATGTATACTAACTGAATAAGACATCTTCCTTTAAGGTCTATGTATTCTAACTGACAAAGACATCTTCCTTTAAGGGCCATGCATTGTAACTGAATAAGACGCCTTCCTTTAAGGGCTATGTATTCTAACTGAATAAGACCTCTTCCTTTAAGGGCTATGTATTATAACTGAATATGACGTATTCCTTTAAGGGCTACGCATTCTAACTGAATAAGACATCTTCCTTTATGGGGTATGTATTCTAACTGAATATGACGTCTTCCTTTAAGGGCTACGTACACTAACAGAATAAGACATCTTCCTTTAAGGGCTATGTATTCTAACTGAATAAGACATCTTCCTTTAAGGGCTATGCATTCTAACTGAATAAGACGTCTTCCTTTAAGGGCTATGTATTATAACTGAATATAACGTATTCCTTTAAGGGCTACGCTTTCTAACTGAATAAGACATCTTCCTTTAAGGGCTATGTATTCTAACTGAATAAGACGTCTTTATTTTAAGGGCAATGTATACTAACTGAATAAGACATCTTCCTTTAAGGGCTATGTATTCTAACTGAATAGGACATCTTCCTTTAAGGGCTATGCATTCTAACTAAATAAGACGTCTTCCTTTAAGAGCTATATATACTAACAGAATAAGACATCGTCCTTTAAGGGCTATGTATTCTAACTGAATAAGACATCTTCCGTTAAGGGCTATGCATTCTAACTGAATAAGACATCTTCCTTTAAGGGCTATGCATTCTAACTGAATAAGACGTCTTCCTTTAAGGGCTATGCATTCTAACTGAATAAGACATCTTCCTTTAAGGGCTATTCAGTCTAACTGAATAAGACTTCTTCCTTTAAGGGCTATGCATTCTAACTGAATAAGACGTTTTCCTTTAAGGGCTATGTATTCTAACTGAATAAGACGTCTTCCTTTAAGGGCTATGTATTCTAACTGAATAAGACGTCTTCCTTTAAGGTCTATGTATTATAACTGAATATGACGTCTTCCTTTAAGGGCTATGCATTCTAACTGAATAAGATGTCTTCCTTTAAGGGCTATGTATTATGACTGAATATGACGTCTTCCTTTAAGGTCTATGTATTCTAACTGAATAAGACGTCTTCCTTTAAGGACTATGTATTCTAACTGGATAAGACGTCTTCCTTTAAGGTCTATGCATTCTGAATAAGACGTTTTCCTTTAAGGGCTATTTATTCTAACTGAATAAGACATCTTCCTTTAAGGGCTATTCATTCTAACTGAATAAGACTTCTTCCTTTAAGGACTATGCATTCTAACTGAATAAGACGTCTTCCTTTAAGGGCTATGTATTCTAACTGAATCAGACGTCTTCCTTTAAAGTCAATGTATTATAACTGAATAAGACGTCTTCCTTTAAGGGCTAGGCATTCTAACTGAATAAGACGTCTTTCTTTATCGGCTATGTATACTAACTGAATAAGACATCTTCCTTTAAGGTCTATGTATTCTAACTGACAAAGACATCTTCCTTTAAGGGCCATGCATTGTAACTGAATAAGACGCCTTCCTTTAAGGGCTATGTATTCTAACTGAATAAGACCTCTTCCTTTAAGGGCTATGTATTATAACAGAATATGACGTATTCCTTTAAGGGCTACGCATTCTAACTGAATAAGACATCTTCCTTTATGGGGTATGTATTCTAACTGAATATGACGTCTTCCTTTAAGGGCTACGTACACTAACAGAATAAGACATCTTCCTTTAAGGGCTATGTATTCTAACTGAATAAGACATCTTCCTTTAAGGGCTATGCATTCTAACTGAATAAGACGTCTTCCTTTAAGGGCTATGTATTATAACTGAATATAACGTATTCCTTTAAGGGCTACGCTTTCTAACTGAATAAGACATCTTCCTTTAAGGGCTATGTATTCTAACTGAATAAGACGTCTTTATTTTAAGGGCAATGTATACTAACTGAATAAGACATCTTCCTTTAAGGGCTATGTATTCTAACTGAATAGGACATCTTCCTTTAAGGGCTATGCATTCTAACTAAATAAGACGTCTTCCTTTAAGAGCTATATATACTAACAGAATAAGACATCGTCCTTTAAGGGCTATGTATTCTAACTGAATAAGACATCTTCCGTTAAGGGCTATGCATTCTAACTGAATAAGACATCTTCCTTTAAGGGCTATGCATTCTAACTGAATAAGACGTCTTCCTTTAAGGGCTATGCATTCTAACTGAATAAGACATCTTCCTTTAAGGGCTATTCAGTCTAACTGAATAAGACTTCTTCCTTTAAGGGCTATGCATTCTAACTGAATAAGACGTTTTCCTTTAAGGGCTATGTATTCTAACTGAATAAGACGTCTTCCTTTAAGGTCTATGTATTATAACTGAATATGACGTCTTCCTTTAAGGGCTATGCATTCTAACTGAATAAGATGTCTTCCTTTAAGGGCTATGTATTATGACTGAATATGACGTCTTCCTTTAAGGTCTATGTATTCTAACTGAATAAGACGTCTTCCTTTAAGGACTATGTATTCTAACTGGATAAGACGTCTTCCTTTAAGGTCTATGCATTCTGAATAAGACGTTTTCCTTTAAGGGCTATTTATTCTAACTGAATAAGACATCTTCCTTTAAGGGCTATGTATTCTAACTAAATAAGATGTCTTCCTTTAAGAGCTATGTATACTAACAGAATAAGACATCGTCTTTTAAGGGCTATGTATTCTAACTGAATAAGACATCTTCCTTTAAGGGCTATGCATTCTAACTGAATAAGACGTCTTCATTTAAGGGCTATGTATTATAACTGAATATGACGTCTTCCTTTTAGGGGCTATATATTCTAACTGACAAAGACATCTTCCTTTAAGGGCTATGTATTCTAACTGAATAAGACATCTTCCTTTAAGGGCTATGCATTCTAACTGAATAAGACAACTTCCTTTAAGGGCTATGCATTCTAACTGAATAAGACGTTTTCGTTTAAGGGCTATGCATTCTAACTGAATAAGACATATTCCTTTAAGGGCTATTCAGTTTAACTGAATAAGACTTCTTCCTTTAAGGGCTATGCATTCTAATTGAATAAGACGTTTTCCTTTAAGGGCTATGTATTCTAACTGAATAAGACGTCTTCCTTTAAGGGCTATGTATTCTAACTGAATAAGACATCTTCATTTAAGGTCTATGTATTATAACTGAATATGACGTCTTCCTTTAAGGGCTATGCATTCTAACTGAATAAGTCGTCTTCCTTTAAGGGCTATGTATTATGACTGAATATGACGTCTTCCTTTAAGGGCTATGTATTCTAACTGGATAAGACGTCTTCCTTTAAGGTCTATGCATTCTGAATAAGACGTTTTCCTTTAAGGGCTATTTATTCTAACTGAATAAGACATCTTCCTTTAAGGGCTATGTGTTCTAACTGAATAAGATCTCTTCCTTTAAGGGCTATGTATTCTAACTGAATAAGACGTCTTCCTTTAAAGGCTATGCATTCTAACTGAATAAGATGTCTCCCTTTAAGGGCTATGAATTCTAACTGAATAAGACATCTTCCTTTAAGGGCTATTCATTCTAACTGAATAAGACGTCTTCCTTTAAGGGCTATGTATTATTACTGAATATGACGTCTTCCTTTAAGGTCTATGTATTATAACTGAATGTGACGTCTTCCTTTTAGGGGCTATATATTCTAACTGAATAAGACATCTTCCTTTAAGTGCTATGTATTCTTACTGAATAAGACGTCTTCCTTTAAGGGCTATGCATTCTAACTGAATAAGACGTCTTCTTTAAAAGCTATGCATTCTAACTGAATAAGACATATTCCTTTAAGGGCTATTCATTCTAACTGAATAAGACTTCTTCCTTTAAGGACTATGCATTCTAACTGAATAAGACGTCTTCCTTTAAGGGCTATGTATTCTAACTGAATAAGACGTCTTCCTTTAAAGGCTATTTATTATAACTGAATAAGATCTCTTCCTTTAAGGGCTATGTATTCTAACTGAATAAGACGTCTTCCTTTAAGGGCTATGCATTCTAACTGAATAAGACGTCTTCCTTTAAGGGCTATTTATTATAACTGAATAAGATGTCTTCCTTTAAGGGCTATGTATTCTAACTGAATAAGACTTCTTCCTTTAAGGGCTATGTATTCTAACTGAATAAGACGTGTTCCTTTAAGGGCTATGTATTATGACTGAATATGACGTCTTCCTTTAAAGGCTATGTATTCTAACTGAATAAGAAATATTCCTTTAAGGGCTATGCATTCTAACTGAATAAGACATCTTCCTTTAAGGGCTAAGTATTCTAACTGAATAGGACATCTTCCTTTAAGGGCTATCCATTCTAACTGAATAAGACGTCTTCATTTAAGAGCTATGTATACTAACAGAATAAGACATCTTCCTTTAAGGGCTATGTATTCTAACTGAATAAGATATCTTCCTTTAAAGGCTATGTATTCTAACTGAATATGACGTCTTCCTTTAAGGGCTATGTATTCTAACTGAATAAGACGTCTTTATTTTAAGGGCAATGTATTCTAACTGAATCAGACGTCTTCCTTTAAAGTCTATGTATTATAACTGAATAAGACGTCTTCCTTTAAGGACTAGGCATTCTAACTGAATAAGACGTCTTTCTTTATCGGCTATGTATACTAACTGAATAAGACATCTTCCTTTAAGGGCTATGTATTCTAACTGAAAAAGACATCTTCCTTTAAGGGCCATGCATTGTAACTGAATAAGACGTCTTCCTTTAAGGGCTATGCATTCTAACTGAATAAGACGTATTCTTTAAAAGCTATGCATTCTAACTGAATAAGACATCTTCCTTTAAGGGCTATTCATTCTAACTGAATAAGACTTCTACCTTTAAGGACTATGCATTCTAACTGAATAAGACGTCTTCCTTTAAGGGCTATGTATTCTAACTGAATAAGACGTCTTCCTTTAAAGGCTATTTATTATAACTGAATAAGATCTCTTCCTTTAAGGTCTATGTATTATAACTGAATATGACGTCTTCCTTTAAGGGCTATGCATTCTAACTGAATAAGACGTCTTCCTTTAAGGGCTATGCTTTCTAACTGAATAAGATGTCTTCCTTTTAGGGGCAATATTCTAACTGAATAAGACATCTTCCTTTAAGGCCTATGTATTCTAACTGAATAAGACATCTTCCTTTAAGGGCTATGCGTTCTAACTGAATAAGACGTCTTCCTTTAAGGGCTATGCATTCTAACTGAATAAGACGTCTCCCTTTAAGGGCTATGAATTCTAACTGAATAAGACATCTTCCTTTAAGGGCTATTCATTCTAACTGAATAAGACTTCTTCTTTAAGGGCTATGTATTCTAACTGAATAAGACATCTTCCTTTAAGGTCTATGTATTATAACTGAATATAATGTCTTCCTTTAAGGGCTATGTATTCTAACTGAATAAGACGTCTTTATTTTAAGGGCAATGTATACTAACTGAATAAGACATCTTCCTTTAAGGGCTATGTATTCTAACTGAATAAGACATCTTCCTTTAAGGGCCATGCATTGTAACTGAATAAGACGTCTTCCTTTAAGGGCTATGTATTCTAACTGAATAAGACCTCTTCCTTTAAGGGCTATGTATTCTAACTGAATGAGACATCTTCCTTTAAGGGCTATGCATTCTAACTGAATAAGACGTCTTCATTTAAGGGCTATGCATTCTAACTGAATAAGACATCTTCCTTTAAGGGCTATTCAGTCTAACTGAATAAGACTTCTTCCTTTAAGGGCTATGCATTCTAACTGAATAAGACGTTTTCCTTTAAGGGCTATGTATTCTAACTGAATAAGACGTCTTCCTTTAAGGGCTATGTATTCTAACTGAATAAGACATCTTCCTTTAAGGTCTATGTATTATAACTGAATATGACGTCTTCCTTTAAGGGCTATGCATTCTAACTGAATAAGACGTCTTCCTTTAAGGGCTATGCATTCTAACTGAATAAGATGTCTTCCTTTAAGGGCTATGTATTATGACTGAATATGACGTCTTCCTTTAAGGTCTATGTATTCTAACTGAATAAGACGTCTTCCTTTCAGGACTATGTATTCTAACTGGATAAGACATCTTCCTTTAAGGGCTATGCATTCTGAATAAGACGTTTTCCTTTAAGGGCTATTTATTCTAACTGAATAAGACATCTTCCTTTAAGGGCTATGTATTCTAACTAAATAAGATGTCTTCCTTTAAGAGCTATGTATACTAACAGAATAAGACATCGTCCTTTAAGGGCTATGTATTCTAACTGAATAAGACATCTTCCTTTAAGGGCTATGCATTCTAACTGAATAAGACGTCTTCATTTAAGGGCTATGTATTATAACTGAATATGACGTCTTCCTTTTAGGGGCTATATATTCTAACTGACTAAGACATCTTCCTTTCAGGGCTATGTATTCTAACTGAATAAGACATCTTCCTTTAAGGGCTATGCATTCTAACTGAATAAGACAACTTCCTTTAAGGGCTATGCATTCTAACTGAATAAGACGTCTTCCTTTAAGGGCTATGCATTCTAACTGAATAAGACATCTTCCTTTAAGGGCCATGCATTGTAACTGAATAAGACGTCTTCCTTTAAGGGCTATGTATTCTAACTGAATAAGACCTCTTCCTTTAAGGGCTATGTATTCTAACTGAATGAGACATCTTCCTTTAAGGGCTATGCATTCTAACTGAATAAGACGTCTTCATTTAAGGGCTATGCATTCTAACTGAATAAGACATCTTCCTTTAAGGGCTATTCAGTCTAACTGAATAAGACTTCTTCCTTTAAGGGCTATGCATTCTAACTGAATAAGACGTTTTCCTTTAAGGGCTATGTATTCTAACTGAATAAGACGTCTTCCTTTAAGGGCTATGTATTCTAACTGAATAAGACATCTTCCTTTAAGGTCTATGTATTATAACTGAATATGACGTCTTCCTTTAAGGGCTATGCATTCTAACTGAATAAGACGTCTTCCTTTAAGGGCTATGCATTCTAACTGAATAAGATGTCTTCCTTTAAGGGCTATGTATTATGACTGAATATGACGTCTTCCTTTAAGGTCTATGTATTCTAACTGAATAAGACGTCTTCCTTTCAGGACTATGTATTCTAACTGGATAAGACATCTTCCTTTAAGGGCTATGCATTCTGAATAAGACGTTTTCCTTTAAGGGCTATTTATTCTAACTGAATAAGACATCTTCCTTTAAGGGCTATGTATTCTAACTAAATAAGATGTCTTCCTTTAAGAGCTATGTATACTAACAGAATAAGACATCGTCCTTTAAGGGCTATGTATTCTAACTGAATAAGACATCTTCCTTTAAGGGCTATGCATTCTAACTGAATAAGACGTCTTCATTTAAGGGCTATGTATTATAACTGAATATGACGTCTTCCTTTTAGGGGCTATATATTCTAACTGACTAAGACATCTTCCTTTCAGGGCTATGTATTCTAACTGAATAAGACATCTTCCTTTAAGGGCTATGCATTCTAACTGAATAAGACAACTTCCTTTAAGGGCTATGCATTCTAACTGAATAAGACGTCTTCCTTTAAGGGCTATGCATTCTAACTGAATAAGACATCTTCCTTTAAGGGCTATTCAGTTTAACTGAATAAGACTTCTTCCTTTAAGGGCTATGCATTCTAACTGAATAAGACGTTTTCCTTTAAGGGCTATGTATTCTAACTGAATAAGACGTCTTCCTTTAAGGGCTATGTATTCTAACTGAATAAGACATCTTCATTTAAGGTCTATGTATTATAACTGAATATGACGTCTTCCTTTAAGGGCTATGCATTCTAACTGAATAAGACGTCTTCCTTTAAGGGCTATGTATTCTAACTGAATAAGACGTCTTCCTTTAAGGTCTATGTATTATAACTGAATATGACGTCTTCCTTTAAGGGCTATGCATTCTAACTGAATAAGACGTCTTCCTTTAAGGGCTATGCTTTCTAACTGAATAAGATGTCTTCCTTTTAGGGGCAATATTCTAACTGAATAAGACATCTTCCTTTAAGGCCTATGTATTCTAACTGAATAAGACATCTTCCTTTAAGGGCTATGCGTTCTAACTGAATAAGACGTCTTCCTTTAAGGGCTATGCATTCTAACTGAATAAGACGTCTCCCTTTAAGGGCTATGAATTCTAACTGAATAAGACATCTTCCTTTAAGGGCTATTCATTCTAACTGAATAAGACTTCTTCTTTAAGGGCTATGTATTCTAACTGAATAAGACATCTTCCTTTAAGGTCTATGTATTATAACTGAATATGATGTCTTCCTTTAAGGGCTATGTATTCTAACTGAATAAGACGTCTTCCTTTAAGGGCTATGTATTATTACTGAATATGACGTCTTCCTTTAAGGTCTATGTATTATAACTGAATGTGACGTCTTCCTTTTAGGGGCTATATATTCTAACTGAATAAGACGTCTTCCTTTAAGGTCTATGCATTCTGAATGAGACGTTTTCCTTTAAGGGCTATTTATTCTAACTGAATAAGACATCTTCCTTTAAGGGCTATGTATTCTAACTGAATAAGACATCTTCCTTTAAGGGCTATTCATTCTAACTGAATAAGACGTCTTCCTTTAAGGGCTATGTATTATTACTGAATATGACGTCTTCCTTTAAGGTCTATGTATTATAACTGAATGTGACGTCTTCCTTTTAGGGGCTATATATTCTAACTGAATAAGACGTCTTCCTTTAAAGGCTATGCATTCTAACTGAATAAGACGTCTCCCTTTAAGGGCTATGAATTCTAACTGAATAAGACATCTTCCTTTGAGGGCTATTCATTCTAACTGAATAAGACGTCTTCCTTTAAGGGCTATGTATTATTACTGAATATGACGTCTTCCTTTAAGGTCTATGTATTATAACTGAATGTGACGTCTTCCTTTTAGGGGCTATATATTCTAACTGAATAAGACATCTTCCTTTAAGTGCTATGTATTCTAACTGAATAAGACGTCTTCCTTTAAGGGCTATGCATTCTAACTGAATAAGACGTCTTCTTTAAAAGCTATGCATTCTAACTGAATAAGACATCTTCCTTTAAGGGCTATTCATTCTAACTGAATAAGACTTCTTCCTTTAAGGACTATGCATTCTAACTGAATAAGACGTCTTCCTTTAAGGGCTATGTATTCTAACTGAATAAGACGTCTTCCTTTAAAGGCTATTTATTATAACTGAATAAGATCTCTTCCATTAAGGGCTATGTATTCTAACTGAATAAGACATCTTCCTTTAAGGGCTATGCATTCTAACTGAATAAGACATCTTCCTTTAAGGGCTATTCATTCTAACTGAATAAGACGTCTTCCTTTAAGGGCTATGCATTCTGAATAAGACGTTTTCCTTTAAGGGCTATGTATTCTAACTGAATAAGACATCTTCCTTTAAGGGCTATGTATTCTAACTGAATAAGATCTCTTCCTTTAAGGGCTATGTATTCTAACTGAATAAGACATCTTCCTTTAAGGGCTATGCATTCTAACTGAATAAGACGTCTTCCTTTAAGGGCTATTTATTATAACTGAATAAGATGTCTTCCTTTAAGGGCTATGTATTCTAACTGAATAAGACGTGTTCCTTTAAGGGCTATGTATTATGACTGAATATGACGTCTTACTTTAAAGGCTATGTATTCTAACTGAATAAGAAATATTCCTTTAAGGGGTATGCATTCTAACTGAATAAGACGTCTTCATTTAAGAGCTATGTATACTAACAGAATAAGACATCTTCCTTTAAGGGCTATGTATTCTAACGGAATAAGACATCTTCCTTTAAGGGCTATGCATTCTACCTGAATAAGACGTCTTCCTTTAAGGGTTATGTATTATAACTGAATATGACGTATTCCTTTAAGGGCTACGCATTCTAACTGAATAAGACATCTTCCTTTAAAGGCTATGTATTCTAACTGAATATGACGTCTTCCTTTAAGGGCTATGTATTCTAACTGAATAAGACGTCTTTATTTTAAGGGCAATGTATTCTAACTGAATCAGACGTCTTCCTTTAAAGTCTATGTATTATAACTGAATAAGACGTCTTCCTTTAAGGGCTAGGCATTCTAACTGAATAAGACGTCTTTCTTTATCGTCTATGTATACTAACTGAATAAGACATCTTCCTTTAAGGTCTATGTATTCTAACTGAAAAAGACGTCTTCCTTTAAAAGCTATGCATTCTAACTGAATAAGACATCTTCATTTAAGGGCTATTCATTCTAACTGAATAAGACTTCTTCCTTTAAGGACTATGCATTCTAACTGAATAAGATCTCTTCCTTTAAGGGCTATGTATTCTAACTGAATAAGACGTTTCCCTTTAAGGTCTATGCATTCTGAATAAGACGTTTTCCTTTAAGGGCTATATATTCTAACTGAATAAGACGTCTTCCTTTAAGGTCAATGTATTATAACTGAATATGACGTCTTCATTTAAGGGCTATGCATTCTAACTGAATAAGACGTCTTCCTTTAAGGGCTATGCTTTCTAACTGAATAAGAAGTCTTCCTTTTAGGGGCTATATATTCTAACTGAATAAGACATCTTCCTTTAAGGGCTATGTATTCTAACTGAATAATACATCTTACTTTAAGGGCTATGCATTCTAACTGAATAATACGTCTTCCTTTAAGGGCTATGCATTCTAACTGAATAAGACGTCTCCCTTTAAGGGCTATGAATTCTAACTGAATAAGACCTCTTACTTTAAGGGCTATGCATTCTAACTGTATAAGACTTCTTCCTTTAAGGGCTATGCATTCTAACTGAATAAGACGTTTTCCTTTATGGGCTATGTATTCTAACTGAATAAGACATCTTCCTTTAAGGGCTATGTATTATAACTGAATATGACGTCTTCCTTTAAGGGCTATGCATTCTAACTGAATAAGACGTCTTCTTTAAGGGCTATGCATTCTAACTGAATAAGATGTCTTCCTTTAAGGGCTATGTATTATGACTGAATATGACGTCTTCCTTTAAGGTCTATGTATTCTAACTAAATAAGACGTCTTCCTTTAAGGGCTATGTATTCTAACTGGATAAGACGTCTTCCTTTAAGGTCTATGCATTCTGAATAAGACTTTTTCCTTTAAGGGCTATTTATTCTAACTGAATAAGACATCTTCCTTTAAGGGCTATGTATTCTAACTGAATAAGACATCTTCCTTTAAAGGCTATGCATTCTAACTGAATAAGACGTCTTCATTTAAGGGCTATGTATTATAACTGAATATGACGTCTTCCTTTTAGGGGCTATATATTCTAACTGAATAAGATATCTTCCTTTAAGGGCTATGTATTCTAACTGAATAAGACATCTTCCCTTAAGGGCCATGCATTCTAACTGAATAAGACGTCTTCCTTTAAGGGCTATGCATTCTAACTGAATAGGACATCTTCCTTTGAGGGCTATTCAGTCTAACTGAATAAGACTTCTTCCTTTAAAAGCTATGCATTCTAACTGAATAAGACGTCTTCCTTTAAAGGCTATGCATTCTAACTGAATAAGACGTCTCCCTTTAAGGGCTATGAATTCTAACTGAATAAGACATCTTCCTTTGAGGGCTATTCATTCTAACTGAATAAGACGTCTTCCTTTAAGGGCTATGTATTATTACTGAATATGACGTCTTCCTTTAAGGTCTATGTATTATAACTGAATGTGACGTCTTCCTTTTAGGGGCTATATATTCTAACTGAATAAGACATCTTCCTTTAAGTGCTATGTATTCTAACTGAATAAGACGTCTTCCTTTAAGGGCTATGCATTCTAACTGAATAAGACGTCTTCTTTAAAAGCTATGCATTCTAACTGAATAAGACATCTTCCTTTAAGGGCTATTCATTCTAACTGAATAAGACTTCTTCCTTTAAGGACTATGCATTCTAACTGAATAAGACGTCTTCCTTTAAGGGCTATGTATTCTAACTGAATAAGACGTCTTCCTTTAAAGGCTATTTATTATAACTGAATAAGATCTCTTCCATTAAGGGCTATGTATTCTAACTGAATAAGACATCTTCCTTTAAGGGCTATGCATTCTAACTGAATAAGACATCTTCCTTTAAGGGCTATTCATTCTAACTGAATAAGACGTCTTCCTTTAAGGGCTATGCATTCTGAATAAGACGTTTTCCTTTAAGGGCTATGTATTCTAACTGAATAAGACATCTTCCTTTAAGGGCTATGTATTCTAACTGAATAAGATCTCTTCCTTTAAGGGCTATGTATTCTAACTGAATAAGACATCTTCCTTTAAGGGCTATGCATTCTAACTGAATAAGACGTCTTCCTTTAAGGGCTATTTATTATAACTGAATAAGATGTCTTCCTTTAAGGGCTATGTATTCTAACTGAATAAGACGTGTTCCTTTAAGGGCTATGTATTATGACTGAATATGACGTCTTACTTTAAAGGCTATGTATTCTAACTGAATAAGAAATATTCCTTTAAGGGGTATGCATTCTAACTGAATAAGACGTCTTCATTTAAGAGCTATGTATACTAACAGAATAAGACATCTTCCTTTAAGGGCTATGTATTCTAACGGAATAAGACATCTTCCTTTAAGGGCTATGCATTCTACCTGAATAAGACGTCTTCCTTTAAGGGTTATGTATTATAACTGAATATGACGTATTCCTTTAAGGGCTACGCATTCTAACTGAATAAGACATCTTCCTTTAAAGGCTATGTATTCTAACTGAATATGACGTCTTCCTTTAAGGGCTATGTATTCTAACTGAATAAGACGTCTTTATTTTAAGGGCAATGTATTCTAACTGAATCAGACGTCTTCCTTTAAAGTCTATGTATTATAACTGAATAAGACGTCTTCCTTTAAGGGCTAGGCATTCTAACTGAATAAGACGTCTTTCTTTATCGTCTATGTATACTAACTGAATAAGACATCTTCCTTTAAGGTCTATGTATTCTAACTGAAAAAGACGTCTTCCTTTAAAAGCTATGCATTCTAACTGAATAAGACATCTTCATTTAAGGGCTATTCATTCTAACTGAATAAGACTTCTTCCTTTAAGGACTATGCATTCTAACTGAATAAGATCTCTTCCTTTAAGGGCTATGTATTCTAACTGAATAAGACGTTTCCCTTTAAGGTCTATGCATTCTGAATAAGACGTTTTCCTTTAAGGGCTATATATTCTAACTGAATAAGACGTCTTCCTTTAAGGTCAATGTATTATAACTGAATATGACGTCTTCATTTAAGGGCTATGCATTCTAACTGAATAAGACGTCTTCCTTTAAGGGCTATGCTTTCTAACTGAATAAGAAGTCTTCCTTTTAGGGGCTATATATTCTAACTGAATAAGACATCTTCCTTTAAGGGCTATGTATTCTAACTGAATAATACATCTTACTTTAAGGGCTATGCATTCTAACTGAATAATACGTCTTCCTTTAAGGGCTATGCATTCTAACTGAATAAGACGTCTCCCTTTAAGGGCTATGAATTCTAACTGAATAAGACATCTTACTTTAAGGGCTATGCATTCTAACTGTATAAGACTTCTTCCTTTAAGGGCTATGCATTCTAACTGAATAAGACGTTTTCCTTTATGGGCTATGTATTCTAACTGAATAAGACATCTTCCTTTAAGGGCTATGTATTATAACTGAATATGACGTCTTCCTTTAAGGGCTATGCATTCTAACTGAATAAGACGTCTTCTTTAAGGGCTATGCATTCTAACTGAATAAGATGTCTTCCTTTAAGGGCTATGTATTATGACTGAATATGACGTCTTCCTTTAAGGTCTATGTATTCTAACTAAATAAGACGTCTTCCTTTAAGGGCTATGTATTCTAACTGGATAAGACGTCTTCCTTTAAGGTCTATGCATTCTGAATAAGACTTTTTCCTTTAAGGGCTATTTATTCTAACTGAATAAGACATCTTCCTTTAAGGGCTATGTATTCTAACTGAATAAGACATCTTCCTTTAAAGGCTATGCATTCTAACTGAATAAGACGTCTTCATTTAAGGGCTATGTATTATAACTGAATATGACGTCTTCCTTTTAGGGGCTATATATTCTAACTGAATAAGATATCTTCCTTTAAGGGCTATGTATTCTAACTGAATAAGACATCTTCCCTTAAGGGCCATGCATTCTAACTGAATAAGACGTCTTCCTTTAAGGGCTATGCATTCTAACTGAATAGGACATCTTCCTTTGAGGGCTATTCAGTCTAACTGAATAAGACTTCTTCCTTTAAAAGCTATGCATTCTAACTGAATAAGACGTCTTCCTTTAAGGTCTATGTATTATAACTGAATATGACGTCTTCCTTTAAGGGCTATGCATTCTAACTGAATAAGACGTCTTCCTTTAAGGGCTATGCTTTCTAACTGAATAAGACGTCTTCCTTTAAGGGGTATGTATTCTAACTGAATAAGACATCTTCCTTTAAGGGGTATATATTCTAACTGAATAAGACGTCTTCTTTAAGGGCTATGTATTCTAACTGAATAAGACATCTTCCTTTAACGTCTATGTATTATAACTGAATATGATGTCTTCCTTTAAGGGCTATGCATTCTAACTGAATAAGACGTCTTCCTTTAAGGGCTATGCATTCTAACTGAATAAGACGTCTTCCTTTAAAAGCTATGCATTCTAACTGAATAAGACATCTTCATTTAAGGGCTATTCATTCTAACTGAATAAGACTTCTTCCTTTAAGGACTATGCATTCTAACTGAATAAGATCTCTTCCTTTAAGGGCTATGTATTCTAACTGAATAAGACGTCTTCCTTTAAGGTCTATGCATTCTGAATAAGACGTTTTCCTTTAAGGGCTATTTATTCTAACTGAATAAGACACCTTCCTTTAAGGGCTATGTATTCTAACTGAATAAGATCTCTTCCTTTAAGGGCTATGTATTCTAACTGAATAAGACGTCTTCCTTTAAGGGCTATGTATTCTAACTGAATAAGACGTCTTCCTTTAAGGTCTATGTATTAGAACTGAATATGACGTCTTCCTTTAAGGGCTATGCATTCTAACTGAATAAGACGTCTTCCTTTAAGGGCTATGCTTTCTAACTGAATAAGATGTCTTCCTTTTAGGGGCTATATATTCTAACTGAATAAGATATCTTCCTTTAAGTGCTATGTATTCTAACTGAATAAGACATCTTCCCTTAAGGGCCATGCATTCTAACTGAATAAGACGTCTTCCTTTAAGGGCTATGCATTCTAACTGAATAAGACATCTTCCTTTGAGGCCTATTCAGTCTAACTGAATAAGACTTCTTCCTTTAAAAGCTATGCATTCTAACTGAATAAGACGTTTTCCTTTAAGGGCTATGCATTCTAACTGAATAAGACGTCTTCCTTTAAGGGCTATGCATTCTAACTGAATAAGATGTCTTCCTTTAAGTGCTATGTATTCTAACTGGATAACACGTCTTCCTTTAAGGTCTATGCATTCTGTATAAGACGTTTTCCTTTCAGGTCTATGTATTATAACTGAATATGACGTCTTCCTTTAAGGGCTATGCATTCTAACTGAATAAGCCGTCTTCCTTTAAGGGCTATGCTTTCTAACTGAATAAGATGTCTTCCTTTTAGGGGCTATGTATTCTAACTGAATAAGACGTCTCCCTTTAAGGGCTATGAATTCTAACTGAATAAAACATCTTCCTTTAAGGGCTATTCATTCTAACTGAATAAGACTTCTTCCTTTAAGGGCTATGCATTCTAACTGAATAAGACGTTTTCCTTTAAGGGCTATGTATTCTAACTGAATAAGACGTCTTCCTTTAAGGGCTATGTATTCTAACTGAATAAGACATCTTCCTTTAAGGGGTATATATTCTAACTGAATAAGACGTCTTCTTTAAGGGCTATGTATTCTAACTGAATAAGACATCTTCCTTTAACGTCTATGTATTATAACTGAATATGATGTCTTCCTTTAAGGGCTATGCATTCTAACTGAATAAGACGTCTTCCTTTAAGGGCTATGCATTCTAACTGAATAAGATGTCTTCCTTTAAAAGCTATGCATTCTAACTGAATAAGACATCTTCATTTAAGGGCTATTCATTCTAACTGAATAAGACTTCTTCCTTTAAGGACTATGCATTCTAACTGAATAAGATCTCTTCCTTTAAGGGCTATGTATTCTAACTGAATAAGACGTCTTCCTTTAAGGTCTATGCATTCTGAATAAGACGTTTTCCTTTAAGGGCTATTTATTCTAACTGAATAAGACACCTTCCTTTAAGGGCTATGTATTCTAACTGAATAAGATCTCTTCCTTTAAGGGCTATGTATTCTAACTGAATAAGACGTCTTCCTTTAAGGTCTATGTATTATAACTGAATATGACGTCTTCCTTTAAGGGCTATGTATTCTAACTGAATAAGACATCTTCCCTTAAGGGCCATGCATTCTAACTGAATAAGACGTCTTCCTTTAAGGGCTATGCATTCTAACTGAATAAGACATCTTCCTTTGAGGGCTATTCAGTCTAACTGAATAAGACTTCTTCCTTTAAAAGCTATGCATTCTAACTGAATAAGACGTTTTCCTTTAAGGGCTATGCATTCTAACTGAATAAGACGTATTCCTTTAAGGGCTATGCATTCTAACTGAATAAGATGTCTTCCTTTAAGGGCTATGTATTCTAACTGGATAACACGTCTTCCTTTAAGGTCTATGCATTCTGAATAAGACGTTTTCCTTTAAGGGCTATTTATTCTAACTGAATAAGACACCTTCCTTTAAGGGCTATGTATTCTAACTGAATAAGATCTCTTCCTTTAAGGGCTATGTATTCTAACTGAATAAGACGTCTTCCTTTAAGGGCTATGTATTCTAACTGAATAAGACGTCTTCCTTTAAGGTCTATGTATTATAACTGAATATGACGTCTTCCTTTAAGGGCTATGCATTCTAACTGAATAAGACGTCTTCCTTTAAGGGCTATGCTTTCTAACTGAATAAGATGTCTTCCTTTTAGGGGCTATATATTCTAACTGAATAAGACATCTTCCTTTAAGGCCTATGTATTCTAACTGAATAAGACATCTTCCTTTAAGGGCTATGCGTTCTAACTGAATAAGACGTCTTCCTTTAAGGGCTATGCATTCTAACTGAATAAGACGTCTCCCTTTAAGGGCTATGAATTCTAACTGAATAAGACATCTTCCTTTAAGGGCTATTCATTCTAACTGAATAAGACTTCTTCCTTTAAGGGCTATGCATTCTAACTGAATAAGACGTTTTCCTTTAAGGGCTATGTATTCTAACTGAATAAGACGTCTTCCTTTAAGGGCTATGTATTCTAACTGAATAAGACATCTTCCTTTAAGGGGTATATATTCTAACTGAATAAGAGGTCTTCTTTAAGGGCTATGTATTCTAACTGAATAAGACATCTTCCTTTAAGGTCTATGTATTATAACTGAATATGATGTCTTCCTTTAAGGGCTATGCATTCTAACTGAATAAGACGTCTTCCTTTAAGGGCTATGCATTCTAACTGAATAAGACGTGTTTCCTTTAAGGGCTATGCATTCTAACTGAATAAGACGTCTTCCTTTAAGGGCTATGCATTCTAACTGAATAAGACGTCTTCCTTTAAGGGCTATGCATTCTAGCTGAATAAGACATCTTCCTTTGAGGGCTATTCAGTCTAACTGAATAAGACTTCTTCCTTTAAAAGCTATGCATTCTAACTGAATAAGACGTTTTCCTTTAAGGGCTATGCATTCTAACTGAATAAGACGTCTTCCTTTAAGGGCTATGCATTCTAACTGAATAAGATGTCTTCCTTTAAGGGCTATGTATTCTAACTGGATAACACGTCTTCCTTTAAGGTCTATGCATTCTGTATAAGACGTTTTCCTTTAAGGTCTATGTATTATAACTGAATATGACGTCTTCCTTTAAGGGCTATGCATTCTAACTGAATAAGGCGTCTTCCTTTAAGGGCTATGCTTTCTAACTGAATAAGATGTCTTCCTTTTAGGGGCTATATATTCTAACTGAATAAGACGTCTCCCTTTAAGGGCTATGAATTCTAACTGAATAAAACATCTTCCTTTAAGGGCTATTCATTCTAACTGAATAAGACTTCTTCCTTTAAGGGCTATGCATTCTAACTGAATAAGACGTTTTCCTTTAAGGGCTATGGATTCTAACTGAATAAGACGTCTTCCTTTAAGGGCTATGTATTCTAACTGAATAAGACATCTTCCTTTAAGGGGTATATATTCTAACTGAATAAGACGTCTTCTTTAAGGGCTATGTATTCTAACTGAATAAGACATCTTCCTTTAACGTCTATGTATTATAACTGAATATGATGTCTTCCTTTAAGGGCTATGCATTCTAACTGAATAAGACGTCTTCCTTTAAGGGCTATGCATTCTTACTGAATAAGACGTCTTCCTTTGAAAGCTATGCATTCTAACTGAATAAGACATCTTCATTTAAGGGCTATTCATTCTAACTGAATAAGACTTCTTCCTTTAAGGACTATGCATTCTAACTGAATAAGATCTCTTCCTTTAAGGGCTATGTATTCTAACTGATTAAGCCGTCTTCCTTTAAGGTCTATGCATTCTGAATAAGACGTTTTCCTTTAAGGGCTATTTATTCTAACTGAATAAGACACCTTCCTTTAAGGGCTATGTATTCTAACTGAATAAGATCTCTTCCTTTAAGGGCTATGTATTCTAACTGAATAAGACGTCTTCCTTTAAGGTCTATGTATTATAACTGAATATGACGTCTTCCTTTAAGGGCTATGCATTCTAACTGAATAAGACGTCTTCCTTTAAGGGCTATGCTTTCTAACTGAATAAGATGTCTTCTTTTAGGGGCTATATATTCTAACTGAATAAGATATCTTCCTTTAAGGGCTATGTATTCTAACTGAATAAGACATCTTCCCTTAAGGGCCATGCATTCTAACTGAATAAGACGTCTTCCTTTAAGGGCTATGCATTCTAACTGAATAAGACATCTTCCTTTGAGGGCTATTCAGTCTAACTGAATAAGACTTCTTCCTTTAAAAGCTATGCATTCTAACTGAATAAGACGTTTTCCTTTAAGGGCTATGCATTCTAACTGAATAAGACGTCTTCCTTTAAGGGCTATGCATTCTAACTGAATAAGATGTCTTCCTTTAAGGGCTATGTATTCTAACTGGATAACACGTCTTCCTTTAAGGTCTATGCATTCTGAATAAGACGTTTTCCTTTAAGGGCTATTTATTCTAACTGAATAAGACACCTTCCTTTAAGGGCTATGTATTCTAACTGAATAAGATCTCTTCCTTTAAGGGCTATGTATTCTAACTGAATAAGACGTCTTCCTTTAAGGGCTATGTATTCTAACTGAATAAGACGTCTTCCTTTAAGGTCTATGTATTATAACTGAATATGACGTCTTCCTTTAAGGGCTATGTATTCTAACTGAATAAGACGTCTTCCTTTAAGGGCTATGCTTTCTAACTGAATAAGATGTCTTCCTTTTAGGGGCTATATATTCTAACTGAATAAGACATCTTCCTTTAAGGCCAATGTATTCTAACTGAATAAGATATCTTCCTTTAAGGGCTATGCGTTCTAACTGAATAAGACGTCTTCCTTTAAGGGCTATGCATTCTAACTGAATAAGACGTCTCCCTTTAAGGGCTATGAATTCTAACTGAATAAGACATCTTCCTTTAAGGGCTATTCATTCTAACTGAATAAGACTTCTTCCTTTAAGGGCTATGCATTCTAACTGAATAAGACGTTTTCCTTTAAGGGCTATGTATTCTAACTGAATAAGACGTCTTCCTTTAAGGGCTATGTATTCTAACTGAATAAGACATCTTCCTTTAAGGGGTATATATTCTAACTGAATAAGAGGTCTTCTTTAAGGGCTATGTATTCTAACTGAATAAGACATCTTCCTTTAAGGTCTATGTATTATAACTGAATATGATGTCTTCCTTTAAGGGCTATGCATTCTAACTGAATAAGACGTCTTCCTTTAAGGGCTATGCATTCTAACTGAATAAGACGTCTTCCTTTAAGGGCTATGCATTCTAACTGAATAAGACGTCTTCCTTTAAGGGCTATGCATTCTAACTGAATAAGACGTCTTCCTTTAAGGGCTATGCATTCTAACTGAATAAGACGTCTTCCTTTAAGGGCTATGCATTCTAACTGAATAAGACGTCTTCCTTTAAGGGCTATGCATTCTAACTGAATAAGACATCTTCCTTTAAGGGCTATGTATTCTTACTGAATAAGATCTCTTCCTTTAAGGGCTATGTATTCTAACTGAATAAGACGTCTTCCTTTAAGGGCTATGCATTCTAACTGAATAAGACGTCTTCCTTTAAGGGCTATGTATTCTAACTGAATAAGACGTCTTCCTTTAAGGGCTATGTATTCTAACTGAATAAAACGTCTTCCTTTAAGGGCTAAGTATTATTACTGAATATGACGTCTTCCTTTAAGGTCTATGTCTTATAACTGAATGTGACGTCTTCCTTTTAGGGGCTATATATTCTAACTGAATAAGACATCTTCCTTTAAGAGCTATGCATTCTAACTGAATAAGACGTCTCCCTTTAAGGGCTATGAATTCTAACTGAATAAGACATCTTCCTTTAAGGGCTATTCATTCTAACTGAATAAGACTTCTTCCTTTAAGGGCTATGCATTCTAACTGAATGAGACGTTTTCCTTTAAGGGCTATATATTCTAACTGAATAAGACGTCTTCCTTTAAGGGCTATGCATTCTAACTGAATAAGACGTTTTCCTTTATGGGCTATGTATTCTAACTGAATAAGACGTCTTCCTTTAAGGGCTATGTATTATAACTGAATATGACGTCTTCCTTTAAGGGCTATGCATTCTAACTGAATAAGACGTCTTCTTTAAGGGCTATGCATTCTAACTGAATAAGATGTCTTCCTTTAAGGGCTATGTATTATGACTGAATATGACGTCTTCCTTTAAGGTCTATGTATTCTAACTGAATAAGACGTCTTCTTTTAAGGGCTATGTATTCTATCTGGATAAGACGTCTTCCTTTAAGGGCTATGTATTCTAACTGAATAAGATCTCTTCCTTTAAGGGCTATGTATTCTAACTGAATAAGACATCTTCCTTTAAATGCTATGCATTCTAACTGAATAAGACGTCTTCATTTAAGGGCTATGTATTATAACTGAATATGACGTCTTCCTTTTAGGGGCTATATATTCTAACTGAATAAGATATCTTCCTTTAAGGGCTATGTATTCTAACTGAATAAGACATCTTCCCTTAAGCGCCATGCATTCTAACTGAATAAGACGTCTTCCTTTAAGGGCTATGCATTCTAACTGAAAAAGACCTCTTCCTTTGAGGGCTATTCAGTCTAACTGAATAAGACTTCTTCCTTTAAAAGCTATGCATTCTAACTGAATAAGACGTTTTCCTTTAAGGGCTATGCATTCTAACTGAATAAGACGTCTTCCTTTAAGGGCTATGCATTCTAACTGAATAAGATGTCTTCCTTTAAGGGCTATGTATTCTAACTGGATAACACGTCTTGCTTTAAGGTCTATGCATTCTGAATAAGACGTTTTCATTTAAGGGCTATTTATTCTAACTGAATAAGACACCTTCCTTTAAGGGCTATGTATTCTAACTGAATAAGATCTCTTCCTTTAAGGGCTATGTATTCTAACTGAATAAGACGTCTTCCTTTAAGGGCTATGTATTCTAACTGAATAAGACGTCTTCCTTTAAGGTCTATGTATTATAACTGAATATGACGTCTTCCTTTAAGGGCTATGCATTCTAACTGAATAAGATGTCTTCCTTTTAGGGGCTATATATTCTAACTGAATAAGACATCTTCCTTTAAGGCCTATGTATTCTAACTGAATAAGACATCTTCCTTTAAGGGCTATGCGTTCTAACTGAATAAGACGTCTTCCTTTAAGGGCTATGCATTCTAACTGAATAAGACGTCTCCCTTTAAGGGCTATGAATTCTAACTGAATAAGACATCTTCCTTTAAGGGCTATTCATTCTAACTGAATAAGACTTCTTCCTTTAAGGGCTATGCATTCTAACTGAATAAGACGTTTTCCTTTAAGGGCTATGTATTCTAACTGAATAAGACGTCTTCCTTTAAGGGCTATTTATTCTAACTGAATAAGACATCTTCCTTTAAGGTGTATATATTCTAACTGAATAAGACGTCTTCTTTAAGGGCTATGTATTCTAACTGAATAAGACATCTTCCTTTAAGGTCTATGTATTATAACTGAATATGATGTCTTCCTTTAAGGGCTATGCATTCTAACTGAATAAGACGTCTTCCTTTAAGGGCTATGCATTCTAACTGAATAAGAAGTCTTCCTTTAAGGGCTATGCATTCTAACTGAATAAGACGTTTTCCTTTAAGGGCTATGCATTCTAACTGAATAAGACGTCTTCCTTTAAGGGCTATGCATTCTAACTGTATAAGACATCTTCCTTTATGGGCTATGTATTCTTACTGAATAAGATCTCTTCCTTTAAGGGCTATGTATTCTAACTGAATAAGACGTCTTCCTTTAAGGGCTATGCATTCTAACTGAATAAGACGTCTTCCTTTAAGGGCTATGTATTCTAACTGAATAAGACGTCTTCCTTTAAGGGCTATGTATTCTAACTGAATAAAACGTCTTCCTTTAAGGGCTAAGTATTATTACTGAATATGACGTCTTCCTTTAAGGTCTATGTATTATAACTGAATGTGACGTCTTCCTTTTAGGGGCTATATATTCTAACTGAATAAGACATCTTCCTTTAAGAGCTATGCATTCTAACTGAATAAGACGTCTTCCTTTAAGGGCTATGCATTCTAACTGAATAAGACGTCTTCCTTTTAGGGCAATGCATTCTAACTGAATAAGACATCTTCCTTTAAGGGCTATTCATTCTAACTGAATAAGACTATTTCCTTTAAGGGCTATGCATTCTAACTGAATAAGACGTCTTCCTTTAAGGGCTATGTATTCTAACTGAATAAGACGTCTTCCTTTAAGGGCTATGCATTCTAACTGAATAAGACGTCTTCCTTTAAGGGCTATTTATTCTAACTGAATAAGACGTCTTCCTTTAAGGGCTTTGTATTCTAACTGAATAAGACGTCTTCCTTTAAGGGCTATGTATTCTCACTGAATAAGACGTGTTCCTTTAAGGGCTATGCATTCTAACTGAATATGACGTCTTCCTTTAAGCGCTATGCATTCTAACTGAATAAGACGTCTTCCTTTAAGGGCTATGCATTCTAACTGAATAAGACGTCTTCCTTTAAGTGATATGCATTCTAACTGAATAAGACATCTTCCTTTAAGGGCTATTTATTCTAACTGAATAAGACTTCTTCCTTTAAGGGCTATGCATTCTAACTGAATAAGACGTTTTCCTTTAAGGGCTATGTATTCTTACTGAATAAGACGTCTTCTTTAAGGGCTATGTATTCTAACTGAATAAGACATCTTCCTTTAAGGGCTATGTATTCTAACTGAATAAGACGTCTTCTTTTAAGGGCTATGCATTCTGAATAAGACGTTTTCCTTTAAGGGCTATGTATTCTAACTGAATAAGACATCTTCCTTTAAGGGCTATGTATTCTAACTGAATAAGACATCTTCCTTTAAGGGGTATATATTCTAACTGAATAAGACGTCTTCCTTTAAGGGCTATGTATTCTAACTGAATAAGACGTCTTCCTTTAAGGTCTATGCATTCTGAATAAGACGTTTTCTTTAAGGGCTATGTATTCTATCTGAATAAGACATCTTCCTTTAAGGGCTATGTATTCTAACTGAATAAGATCTCTTCCTTTAAGGGCTATGTATTCTAACTGAATAAGAAGTCTTCCTTTAAGTGCTATGCATTCTAACTGAATAAGTCGTCTTCCTTTAAGGGCTATGTATTCTAACTGAATAAGACGTCTTCCTTTAAAGGCTATGTATTCTAACTGAATAAAACGTCTTCCTTTAAGGGCTATGTATTCTAACTGAATAAGACGTCTTCCTTTAAGGTCTATGTATTATAACTGAATGTGACGTCTTCCTTTTAGCGGCTATATATTCTAACTGAATAAGACATCTTCTTTTAAGGGCTATGTATTCTAACTGAATAAGACATCTTCCTTTAAGGGCTATGCATTCTGAATACGGCGTTTTCATTTAAGGGCTATGTATTCTAACTGAATAAGACATCTTCCTTTAAGGGCTATGTATTCTAACTGAATAAGACGTCTTCCTTTAAGGGCTATGTATTCTAACTGAATAAGACGTTTTCCTTTAAGGGCTATGTATTCTAACTGAATAAGACGTCTTCCTTTAAGGGCTATGCATTCTAACTGAATAAGACGTCTTCCTTTAAGGTCTATGTATTATAACCGAATATGACGTCTTCCTTTAAGGGCTATGCATTCTAACTGAATAAGACGTCTTCCTTTAAGGGCTATGCATTCTAACTGAATAAGATGTCTTCTTTTAAGGGCTATGTATTCTAACTGAATAAGACGTCTTCCTTTAAGGGCTATGTATTATGACTGAATATGACGTCTTCCTTTAAGGGCTATGTATTATGACTGAATATGACGTCTTCCTTTAAGGGCTATGTATTCTAACTGAATAAGAAATCTTCCTTTAAGGGCTATGCATTCTAACTGAATAAGACATCTTCCTTTAAGGGCTATGTATTCTAACTGAATAGGACATCTTCCTTTAAGGTCTATGCATTCTAACTGAATAAGACGTCTTCCTTTAAGGGCTATGTATTATAACTGAATATGACGTCTTCCTTTAAGGGCTATGCATTCTAACTGAATAAGACATCTTCCTTTAAGGGCTATGTATTCTAACTGAATAAGACGTCTTCCTTTAAGTGCTATGTATTCTAACTGAATAAGACGTCTTTCTTTTAAGGGCTATGTATTTTAACTGAATAAGACGTCTTCCTTTAAGGTCTATGTATTATAACTGAATGTGACGTCTTCCTTTTAGGGGCTATATATTCTAACTGAATAAGACATCTTCCTTTAAGGGCTATGCATTCTAACTGAATAAGACGTCTTCGTTTAAGGTCTATGTATTCTAACTGAATAAGACGTCTTCCTTTAAGGGCTATGTATTCTAACTGAATAAGACGTCTTCCTTTAAGGTCTATGCATTCTGAATAAGATATTTTCCTTTAAGGGCTATGTATTCTAACTGAATAAGACATCTTCCTTTAAGGGCTATGTATTATAACTGAATATGACGTCTTTCTTTAAGGGCTATGCATTCTAACTGAATAAGACGTCTTCCTTTAAGGGCTATGCATTCTAACTGAATAAGACGTCTTCCTTTAAGGGCTATGCATTCTAACTGAATAAGATGTCTTCCTTTAAGGGCTATGTATTCTAACTGAATAAGACGTCTTCCTTTAAGGGCTATGTATTATGACTGAATATGACGTCTTCCTTTAAGGTCTATGTATTCTAATTGAATAAGACGTCTTCCTTTAAGAGCTATGTATTCTAACTGAATAAGACATCTTACATTAAGTGCTATGTATTCTAACTGAATAAGACGTCTTCCTTTAAGGGCTATGTATTTTAACTGAATAAGACGTCTTCCTTTAAAGGCTATGTATTCTAACTGAATAAGATGTCTTCCTTTAGGGGCTATGTATTCTCACTGAATAAGACGTTTTCATTTAAGGGCTATGTATTCTAACTGAATAAGACGTCTTCCTTTAAGGGCTATGTATTCTAACTGAATACGACGTCTTCTTTTAAGGGCTATGCATTCTAACTGTATACGACGTCTTCCTTTAAGGGCTATTCATTCTAACTGAATAAGACGTCTTCCTTTAAGGGCTATGTATTCTAAATGAATAAGACGTCTTCCTTTATGGGCTATGTATTCTATGTGAATAAGAAGTCCTCCTTTAAGGGCTATGTATTCTAACTGAATAAGACCTCTTCCTTTAAGGGCTATGTATTCTAACTGAATAAGACATCTTCCTTTAAGGGCTATGTATTCTAAGTGTATAAGACGTCACCCTTTAAGGGCTATCTATAGACGGTCTGCATCAGCCTTTGGATGATGCATATTATGCTTAGAATGAAACTTTCGTGTCTTAGAATCCATTCCTCTGATTTCATTTAGAATCCAGTTGAAGATCTTGAGACTATATTGAAACATTGGAATTTTAATGCTCTTAATGGCCATTACTCTGTTCTAAGAATTCAATTCTCTTCTTAATATCTGTCGCAGCTTTTTATAATACTCATTTTGTGCTATTTCTTTCATTTTTATGGTGAATTCCTTCACCCTCATTCACACCTAAATAACTTATAAGCTTATTCTTATTCTAAATCTGTTCTTGTTACACCAGGGTCTAAGCTAATAGAGATTTGTTCTCGTGTTCTTCGTAAAATTGTGATTAGCACATTTCACCAAACCTAATTCCATTCCAATATCATCACTAAAACAATTTTCCTGCTTTCAAGAGACCTTCCATCTTACTATCATTTCTAGCATACAACTTTAAGTCATCCATGTAAAATAGTTTGCTTATTTTCTTTTGAGATATCTTATCGCCATATTTCATCCTTTTAATTACGCTCGTTAATGCTATTAGGGATACACAAAATAGTAAGGGAGACAATGAGTCACTTTGAATTATTCTTCTGTTGACAGACTACATTTATACGATTGAGTTGAAGTATTTGTTTCCATATCGTCATACTTTGTTTGGTGACGACAGGTCATACCTTGTATATATTTGAAGACTTTAAAATCCATGAATGAGATACACTATCGAATGCGTTATGGTAATCTATCCAGGCAGAACTGAGATTTTTCTTTGTATTGAAGCAGTTTTCCAAGATCTTCCTATTATTAATAAGTAATTGGTCTTTACATCCGTAAGAACCGCGTTTCACCTTTTTTGTTCAAGAGGTAGTAGAAAATGTCTAAGAAGGAATATATTTCTTTTTTCAGAATAGATGCAAACAGTTTGTACGTAGTAGGAAGGCATGTAATTGGTCTGTATTTTTTTGGAGCATTTGTGTCACCATTCTTGGGTAGAAGGGAGGTAATTTCTTGAGTTACCCATGCCGGAATTTTAGTAGGATCATTGATCATTTCTTGAAATTCCTGGACTACTTTTTGCGTACTGCATTTTCGTAATAGAGCCTAAAGTTAGGAATTTTATCTGTTTCAGTTGCGTGCTTTTTTCATTGCACATTCAGCATCTTCTGTGATTCCCGCCGATGTTTGTTCTGATTTGTACTATTTCTTTCATTTTTTATGGTGCATTACTTCAATCTCATTTACACCGAGGTACTTATAAGCTTCTTCTTTCTCTAAATCTTTGATTGCTACCCCAGGGCCGAAACTATTGACTTTAACACATTTCACCAAACCTAATTCCATTCCAATATCATCACTAAAACATTTTCCTGTTTTCAAGAGGCCTTACTGTCATTCGTAGCATACAAATTTAAGTCATCCATGTAAAATAGATGGTTTATTTTCTTTTGAGATATCTTGTAGACATATTCCGTCCTGTTACGTTCATGCTATTAGGGATATACAACATAGTAAGGGAGACAAAGAGTCACTTTGAAATATTCTTCTACCGATGTTTATTTCATCAGACGTATTGATTCCATTCATATGATTGAGGTTAAGTGTTGCTTTCATTATCGACATACTGTGAAGAAATTGATAACAACGAGGGAAAACCTAGTATACAAGATTTAAAGACCAGGGAATGGAATACACTATCGAATTCCTTACGGTAATCTATCCAGGCAGTACTGAGATTCTTCTTTGTAGTGAAACAGTTTTCCCAGATCATCCTATTAATTAGTAATTGTTCTTTACATCCGTAAGAGCCACGTCTGCATCTTTTTTGTTCAAGAAGTAGTATATCATTTTTTTCTAAGAAGGAATTTGTCAGAATAGATCTCAATAGTGTGTAAGTAGTGGGAAGACATGTAATTGGTCTGTAGTTTTCTAAGACATTTGTGTCACCATTCATGGATAGAGGGAAGGCAATTTCTTTGGTTTTGCATGCCGAAATTTTAGAAGTATCCTTGGCCATTTCTTGAAATTATTTGGCTGTTTTTTGTGTGCTGTATTTATATAATAAAGCCAAAAGTTAGGAATTTTATCTATTACTGGAGATTTCCAGTTATGTGCTTTTTTCAGTGCACATTCAACATCCTCTTCTGTGATTCCTGCCTATGTCTTTTTTAATTTATTCTCCATCCATTCCACCTCTTGCGTAATTCACTGTGGTTCTTTGTTATGTTTTTTGAGCAAGCCAATATTTCTTCCCAGAATTTTATAACCTCTTTTCGGGGGGGGGGATGTCATCTCATTTTTTTTTTCGTTTTTTTCTCTGTAAAATTTCTTCCCATTGGTTTTAAAAATCAGTTTCTATCTGTAGAATCTTTTTTTATTTCAGATAGTGAGGAGTTTCCTGGTAATTTCTTTATGTATCCATTAGTGGTTTTTAATCCTGTCTAGTAGTCTTATTATAACAGGAAAACATTTTCTGTTTTGTTGAAACTTGACTAATGCATGGAATAATAATGCGACACAAAAATGTACTTAGAACAAAATGTATTGAAACAAGAAAGTGTACACAATATCTACATATAGTCTTTTGTATATTCCTGGGAAGACTGTTCCTGGAATGTGTGTTGACTGAGTCGCAGTCAGGCAGAGTCTCTGGTTCAATCCCTCGATTCCACCCCTCTCTTCCCGGTACCAACCATATTTATATGGTCGGTACTCCACTATGCAAATTAGGTGGATCCTACGACAACACCCCCTCCCAAGCCTTGGAATCCCTTTTGGATTTCAAACTGGCTTCCTATATGGGTTGATGATAATTGAGAAGAATAGTTCCCCATCTCAACAGACGATTTGCCGTATAAACGGGTAACCCTTTCTTCGAACCAAAAATAGTGATCAGGGGTTTATGATCCGTTTCTAGCATAAAATGTCTGCCGTGGATGTATCTGAAATTTTGTTATGGCAAAAATGATACTCGGCGCCTCTTTTTCGATCTGTGAGTAACTCCTTTCTCCTGGGAGTAAAGTTCTCGAAGCATGTGCAATTGGTTTTCTAGAACCATCTGGCATTATGTGTTGAATACACGCTCCTATCCCGTATGAACTGGCGTCACTTGCCACTACAATATCAAGTTTTGGATTGTAATGGGTTAAAAAGAGGTTTGATGTAAGCATTTTCTTTATTTCATCAAAGGCTTTCTGACATTCTACCGTCCATTACCATGCCTTGTCTTTTTTTAGTAGTTCATTCAACGGAGCTCTTAGATTGTACATTCCTTTAATGAACGCTTGATAATAATTTGCGAGCACCAGAAAACTCTGTAGCATCGCCACATTAGTGGGCGTCGGCATGTCTTTACTCGCAATGGACCTTTCCGGATCTGGACATCTGCCCTTTTTGTTGATTATGTGACCTAAATACTTAATTTCCTCCAAACCAAATTCGCACTTTGACTGACTTTAAATCCAAAGTCCTGAATCTTTTTAAATACTTGATTGAGATGCTCTCGATGTTCGTCGACGGTTTCGCACAGTCTAAATCATTCAACATGACACGCATAGCTTGTTGAAAAATGGCTGGTGCCACTTTAATACCGAAAGGAAGCCTGTTGTACTTGAATAACCCTCTATGCGTGTTTATCCCTAGTAACTTCGAACATTCTTCTTCGACGGGAATTTGGAGATAGGCATCTGATAAGTCAATTTTTGAAAATATAACTCCACCATTTAGCTTGTTAAAAATCTCCTCCGGACTCGGTAACGAGTAATGGTAGTCCTTGATTACCGAGTTCAACCCTGTCGAAAAATCAACACAGACTCTGATTTGGTTTGATTTCTTTTTAATGCACACAATCGGCGCAGCCCATGAATTAGATTCTACTTTCGAGATAATTCCCATTTTTTCCAACCTATCAAGTTCTTCGTTAATTTTCTCTACACTTGCGAAAGGCACGTTACGTTTCTTTTTAAAAATTGGCATAGTATTTTCCTTTAATTCAAATTTAGCTTCAAACTTGTTACATCTTTCAAGATCAGGTGTGAAGGTTTCCGGAAACTTTTCCTTTAATTCATCTTTAATGTCCTGTCTTGTTTGCGTATTACTTTCTACTTTTCTGCAGAATGAGTTTAACGGTTTATCCCACAATTCGAATGTTTCAATAAAATCTGTACCCATCAAGTTTTCTCCATTTTTCAGAATGAAAACCTTTATTTTTTTAATGATCCCGTTCAATTTCACGGGAAGTACAACCTCGCCTTCGAAGTTAATTTCCTTTCCAGTTAACGTTCGAGCGCGTTTCGTTGACTTCATTATTGTAGGCCTTTTTAAAATTTTCCATGTTTTATAGTTCATTATTGTTAAATCTGAACCCGAATCGAGTTGAAATTTGATATTCTTTTTAAATATTTCAGTCGTCACATATTTCCTCAAATTTCTATCTGATTTGATATTCGAATTTGTTTGTCTAATTCGGCTATTTTTTCGAATATTTTCGTTTTACAACACGATCCTTTGTGTCCCTTCTTGTGGCACACGAAACATTTCTTATTTCTATATGGGCAATTTACCTCCCAGTGTCTTTCGTTGCAGCGCCTGCAATTATATGGTGGAACCTTTTTTTTCTCCTCGTTCTTTTTATTTAATTTTTCTTGTCTATTTTTAAAATACGCCTAATTTTTACTCCAATTTTTTTCTGATGGGTAATTTGACTGTTTTTTTTATTTTTTTAATATAAGCAATGCCAGCTTCTTCGATTTTTTGAGACTCTTTCTTTAAACTTACGGCCCGCTGACACTCCTCTGCTAACTTTTTCAGGGTACGGTTTTGTTCAGATTCGAGTTTAGACAAAACTCTACGTCTTATTTCGGCACTGCTACTGGGTACCAGTCCTTGAGCAAAAATTAAACACTTGAATTCTTCAACCGTAATCTCTGCCAATTTGAAGTTGTCACAATGTCTATTCACTATAGATGCATATGTTAAGTAATCCTGATCGTCGGATTTAGTGACATTCATGCATAACCATCGCTTATGCCAAAGCGACATATTTGCTCCAAACAGCTCTTTTAGCAATTTCACTGTTTCCGAGAATTCCAATTCATTCGTTCTTCTCGGTAGAATAAAATCTACAAATTTGCTATGTTCTGCTGTACCTAGCTTTCTTAGTAATAGGCTGACTTTTCTTGAATTCGACCAGTTTTCACAGTCTGTGTAGAAAATATCTTCATATCGTTTAAAGTACGCTTCAAACGTTTTTTCTTCGTCTGGCACATAGTTGAAAATTTCCAGTGAATTAAATATGGTGTTATTAGAATATGAAGAATTTCCCTCATTTGCCTGATTGTTGTTTAATTTCTCCAGTATTAACTTTTGAATTTCTAAAAGTCTTTCCTCTTGCTTTTCTTGATATTTTTGCTGGGATTTGAATAATTCAGATATGACTTTGGATAATTCATCCATCTTTAGCTGATAGTGTTCATGCAACCAAGAATATACCTTTAATTTGTGTATCTATGGATATAATATAAGCTGACCAGAAAAATCGAAACAACTTACGACTTTTTTATTTTATGTCTTGCTTTTACATTCAAGCCCGTGATAATCAACTTTGGTATTTTTTTTTTTATTATTACTTCTGTTCGCGTATTTCAATGACAAACCTCTGATTTTTATTATCAGCGATAAATTCGTCACTATAAAATATTGTTGAGCAAACAAAAAAAAATTATTTTTTAAAAGTTCGTTACCTTTCAAAATCGACACGGTGTATTTGTGCGCCTTTTAATTCCATGCACGTTTTTGTAGTCGGCCAGTTTTTACTTTTTTTTTTAACGGGTGTCTCGTAGATAACTTTTTCAATTTAAAATCACAGTTATTCGT
Source organism: Acanthosepion lycidas (assembly GCA_963932145.1). Classification (NCBI taxonomy): domain Eukaryota; kingdom Metazoa; phylum Mollusca; class Cephalopoda; order Sepiida; family Sepiidae; genus Acanthosepion; species Acanthosepion lycidas. The sequence continues at coordinate 4,159,954 of OZ010603.1, forward strand.
TTACGACACCTTACAAATTTTTCTGAGTGAACGTTCCTTATGCTTAGTCGTCCTTTAACGATTTCTAAATATCCAGAAATTCAGAATCCTTCGCCGTTCCGTTAGATGATGGACTTTTAATTAATAATTTTTCCTTCAGCCTGGGTTCCTCAATGACTTGTCCCAATTGTTGAAGGCTATCAATTATTAATTCTTTTTTTTTTTTTCGTATGGTTCTTTCTACCTCGTCACCATTGTTGAAACTTGACTAATGCATGGAATAATAATGCAACACAAAAATGTACTTAGAACAAAATGTATTGAAACAAGAAAGTGTACACAATATCTACATATAGTCTTTTGTATATTCCTGGGAAGACTGTTCCTGGAATGTGTGTTGACCGAGTCGCAGTCGGACAGAGTCTCTGGTTCAATCCCTCGATTCCACCCTTCTCTTCCCGGTACCAACCATATTTATATGGTCGGTACTCCACTATGCAAATTAGGTGGATCCTACCACAACATGTTTAAATATCACATTCTTGCAGTTTCTTTATTATTCTTATTCTTAAGTCCTTAAAGATTAAAAACACTACAATGTGTTATTACATATTTTGTGCGTTGTGGTGTACTGGATATCCTCTCGAAATGAGATATCGTGGAGCGGAGTTCGAATTCTGGTTAGGTCGGGTTATATTCACTTACGCGCAACTATCCTTGGGATAGGTATGAATTCATTTCTTCTCCTCCCCCAAGCTACTGAATGACTTATAGCCTTGGTTGGCAACCAGTCTACAGCAGAAAGAAACGGTGACCTACTGCGGGAAAATTCTCCTGCCTAGTCAGTCATGAATAGAAGAGACATGATCACCCAAGCGTGTATGGCGTTTAACTGAGTTGCACTTATAGACCTAGACTGAAATGGCTAGAAAGTCACATTATATTTTAGTACACATTTTTGCCCAATTAACCGTTCATCCTTACTTATTAATTTGTATATTTCTTTGTTCATTTATTAGTCTTCGTTTAATATCAATCAGATAACATGAACTCATCTTTAGAGATCAGTTTTCCAATATCTGTCCATCGATCTCTGTCTCATTACACAGCATAGGAAGCTGCACTTGCTTTCTTTTTTCCTATTCTTTTATTTATTTATTTTTTTATCTTTGCTCTTCTACAAGGAGAGTAAGGAGTGTGTGGGCACATTTCTCTCTAATCATGAAGTCAAATGCGAAATAAATATTACTTAAAAAGTATAAAGCTGGATGCTGGAATTTTCTTTGTTTCTATCTATCTATCTATCTATCTATCTATCTATCTAATCTCTTTTTGTCTCTCTTTTTCCCCTCTTTCTTTCTCTCTCTCCCTTTTTCTTTCTCCCTTCCTCGCTCTTTCACTTTGCTTTTCTCTCATTTTCTCTCTGTTTCTCTCTATTTTTCTTTCGTTCTTTCTCTACATTTCTCTTTCTTTGTTTCTCCCTTTATTTATTTATTTATTTATTTATTTATTTATTCATTTATTTATTTCTCTCCGTCTCCTTCTCTATGTTCTTCTGCCATTCCCTTTCTTTCTCTTTTCCTTCTCCCCTTAGTCGCTCTTCCCTTCATCTTCCTCTATCTCTTTATTCTCGTTCTCCTTTTCTATATCTCTTTCTCACTCTTTGTCTTTCTTTACATCTCTCTTCGTTTTCCTTTCTCTTTCTCCGTTTCATTCTTTCTTCTCTACGTCTTCCTCCAGCTTTCATTCTGTCTCTCTGTTCTCTTCTCTCTCTTCCTTTCATTTTCTCTTTTTCTTTCTTTCTATCCCCACCTCCGAAAATTATCGAAATATACTAAGCCAGGTTTAGTATGACAAAAGACAAAATCGAGAGAAATGGAAACAGGAAGAATATGTTACGCCAGGCTTCTAAATGTGGTATGCCTGCTTACCTTCCTTGGAAAATCAGCATTCAACATAATGGTGTTCATATGGACTTTTCTAGAGAAAAAAAAAAGGAAAAGAAGAGATAAAAAGAGAGGCAGAGGAAAGAGAGAAAGCGAAAGAGAAATAGAAAAGGCAGAGAGATATAAAAAGAGGGAAAGGTAGAGTATAAGATAGAGAGAGAGAAAAACGAAGAGAGAGGAAGAGAGACAGAAAAGGAAAGCAAGAAAAACAGATAACGGAAGATAAAGGGATTGGTTGATTTTGTTTAGCGGCATATCAACATCTATATGGGTTATTTAATACTGACCTCTAAATATTTTGAACACAATTTTATGACTTCAACTGCAGATAAACGGTTTGGTTTATTTTGTTTTATGGCATATCAACCCATTCATGGGTTCTTTAAGATTATTAGAATAGATTCGTATGAATAGAATGTGTATTCTTTGTAAGAAAGCAATTTGTAGATTAGGCTTCATTGACGTATTTTTGTAAAGATAGTTTTTTGTCGAGAGCCAAATATATTGCTGGTAATTTTCACTTTTTCTTCAAAAATGTATTACTGATATTTTTTATACTTTCATAGTGATTTGAACCCAGTTTGCTTGTTAACTATTTGCCTATAGCTGGGAGCCTAACAGGTGCAATGACCCCAGGTCAGGGTGGATCTGGGAAAAACAGCAATTAATAGGTGGTTCCACGGTCATCAAAATCTCCCGATCAGAGGCCTTGCTACTAAATATAGTTTATCGCCATATCCAGCTCGCTATATTGTTGGTAAATCTGCTTTAAAAATATATTGTTGGTAATTTTACTACAAACATGTATCGTTGGTAATATTTTATATAAAAATATATTGCTAGTATTTTTATTATAAAAATGTATTTTATACTTCCATGGTGTTTTGTTTCTATTTGGGGGCTTACTATTTGTCCATAGCTGGGACCCTAATAGGTGCTACCACCCCGCGTCAGGGTAGACCTGGGAACAACAGTAATTAAGAGGTGTTTCTATGCTCTTCAAAGGCTCAAATCTCCCGATCAGCGACCTTGCTACCGGATGGAGTTTGTCGTCATACCCAGGACTAAGATAAAAGGATGAAAATGAAATATGTAACAGTATTAGATATGAAACAGATTTCATCGACAAACTTTCACGCATGCGTAGACACACATACAAGGTACGAACATTTGCCGCTACCCTTTGTAACTAGGTGCTCTGGCTCGTAAAAGGACTACTATGAAGGAGTCGGTGGATACTATTTATTAAAGCACTCGTCGTCTTCGGCACAATTCGTGTCCGTGTTTGCTTCATCCAATGCCTCAACGAGCCTTGAACCTAATATGGCTCAGGAGACCAAGTCGGGAATTGAACAGATTTAGGCCCTGATTGTATGGTAAGGGCGAATGGTGGTCTTCTGCGTAGATGCGTTGCCTTCTTTTTACTTCCTCTTCCGTTTTTCTTCCCTCCTCAATAGGGTAACAACCGGAAGGAATTGCTCTTTGTCAAGATGGACATTCGGTGATTTCTGTTTCCAAGGTATTAGGGCCTAATTCCAGCTTGAAGGAAGGAAGACTTCAGTTGGTCTTTACATCTGCGTGTTGGGGTTCTACGATATCGTTTGCTGTTGACGAGTTCACTGTAACTCTAATGACCCGGTGTGCTGACTCATAAATGGTCTAATTTCAAGGAGTCGGTGGAAACTATTTATTAAAACACTCGTCGTCGTCGGCACCACTCGTGTCCGTGTTTGCGTCATCCAATGCCTCAACGAGCCTTGAACCTAATATGGCTCAGGAGACCAAGTCGGGAATTGAACAGATTTAGTCCCTGATTGCATGGTAAGGGGGGTGATGGTCTTCGGTGTCTTTTTTTTTTAATTCCCCTTCAGTTTTTTCTTCTCCTCAAAAGTGGAACAACAGAAATGAATTTCTTTTCGCATTTGAAATTTTTAAGGATAGATAGATTTTTAACAGACTACGATATGTGTGTGCGCGCGCATGTGTGTGTGTGTGTGTGTGTGTGTGTGTGTGTGTGTGTGTGTGTGTGTGTGTGTGTGTGTGTGTGTGTGTGTGACGCGGTTCATCCGTTAGGATTTCATCGGACTGGGCTTTGTTGATGTTGCCACGTTTGCACACGAAACGAGAGACGCTGGTAGTTTCAAAGTTTTTGTATTCTTTTTACTCCCTATCACCTTTCTCCCTGCCTGCCTATCCCACACTGCGACAACAGAAAATCTACCAAAATATGATGATATATTGCAAGAGCCTAGACGCAAACTTATTGTGGCTGAACTAGCGATCAAGGCACTTTCTATTTATTATTATTATTATTATTATTATTATTATTATTATTATTATTATTAATAAAAGAAAATATAATCCACTAAGACGAAAATATATATATATATATATATATATATATATATATATATATATATATATATATATATATATATATATTTAAGCTTAGCGCCCCGAGCAAGGCATGAAGCCACTAGGATGCAGGGGGGGTGCAGAAGATTTGTAGCAAGAGCAGATAGGAGTGATAGAAGAAAGGATGAAGGGTAGTGTGTAGATCAAGGTAACTGGAGATGTCGATTGACATTACATTTGAATAGTTGGAGATTATAGCTATCAGTGAAACAGTAATTGGGAAGGGTGTTCCACAGGCGAGAGGTGCGAGGTATGAAGCTATTGGAGTAGAAGAGACGGCTACATTTAAATGTTTCTACAGTGTAAGCGTGAGAGCGGGATGCCAGCCTCGTAAGGCGCTTGTATTCATGGAGACTGGGGACCAGGGAAAGCAGCTCATCGGAGCAATTACCATGAAAGTATTTGTAGAAGAGACAGAGAGAGGCGACGGCGCGTCTGTGAGATAGTAGCTGCAGGCAAGACGCCAGATCAGGGCCAATCACATTACATATCCGTCTCTGGATCTTGTCAAGAACTCCGAGGTAAACAGAAGGTGCCCCAGACCATATATGGCAGCAATACTCCATGCAAGGGTGAATGGTCGTTTTGTATATTTGAAGTATCGATTCCGGGGAGAAAAATTTCCTGACGCGGCACAGAGAGCCAACTTTCCTCGCGGTGGACGATGTAATTGACTCAATGTATTTGTTCCATCTCAGGTCAGCAGTCAACGTGAGACCGAGCAGACGCAGGGAGTCACTCTCAAGAAGTTGACTATCAGACATTCTAATGGGGGGGGGGTCAGGTAAGGATATCTATGGTGGTTAATGGAGAGTAGTTTAGTTTTTGAGGCGTTAAATTTGACCATCCAATTGTTGCCCCAGTTAACAACCGATTGGAGGTCCATTTCAAGACGCGCGGCCAGGTTAGTTTTGACCGCGACACTAGATTTAATTTTGAGGCAGGATATGGAAAGTGCCTTCATTGCTAGTTCAGCTACGGTAAATTTGCGTCTAGGTACTTACACTATATCACCATTTTTGGCAGATTTTCTGTTATCATAATGTGGGATAGTCAGGGACAAAGGTGATGGAGAGAAAAAGAAAAAGAATACAGATAAATTTGGCTAGATTTAAAAAATATTCATTCCAAAAAATATATTCTTTCAAAAATATATACAAATGCGCACGCGCACACACACACACAAACACACGCACACACACACTCTCTCTCTGTCTCTGTCTCTGTCTCTCTCTCTCAGATAGAATTGAACAAATTTAGGCCCTGATCGCATGGTAATGGCGGTGATGTTCTTCGGTGTCTTTTTTTTTTTTAATTCCCCTTCAGATTTTTTCCTCTCCTCAAAAGCGAACAACCGAAATGAATTGCTCTTCACATTTGAAATTTTTGAGGATAGATAGATTTTTAACAGACTATGATATATATATATATTTGAGATTCATATCTATACCTACGTTTGTTAATATTGATTGATAATTAGGTCACTGTGTGTATGTGTGTATCGGCGACACCACTTGTGTCTGGGTTCGCTTCACTCTGTACCTCAACGAGCCTAGAACCTAACACTTTTATTTATTTATTTTTTTTAAGTTATATCAATTTAACATTCACGAAACATATCGAAAACAAGAGTGACAGAGAGAAACAACGAGTAACCTATTTAATGAACTTGGTAAAAATGGATGGTATTAGGTTGGTGCAAAAATAATGTCGTTTTCTCACATAGTAACATATGTGAGAAAACGACATTATTTTTGCACCGACCTAATAGAAAAACAGAGTGATAAATATTTAAAAAAAAAAAACTCATTACCAACAGCTACAACGTACAGAAAGCCGTAGAGAGTCATGAACACCCATGTCCTGAATGGACACGGCACATAGAAGAAAATCAGAAGAATTCGTTACGTTCATTTCTCCAAAAATACCCTTGAAAAAAATAAGAATCCATCCTTCTTTCTCGGCTATCGATTAAATAGCATAGATGACTGGTATCGCTTGCTTTGAAGCGCCAACCGATCTAAGGGAAATCAAAATCTGAATCCATAATCAGCCTGAAGAAGGATGGGTTCCGTCAGGTATGACATGCCCCAGACACACCACTGCTGGTACAGCTATAGTACATATGATTATCCTACAAATCGTATGGGTTGCATGACTTGTAACGTGACGTGATTCTTTTCTTTGTTATTTATTTCTTAATCCCTCTTTTAAGCAGAAGGTATCTGAAGGAATTGGTAAAAAAAGTCCCGTTAGATTTATCCAGTGGGTTTTAGGAATTTGTGGATCTAATACTCTCTTGAATAATTATTTGTTGTCAAACAGTATAAGTATTCAAAATATTCCATGTACAATAAGTTACCTGTTAAGTCACTACAAAGACCTGACAGGCAACATCGCCATCACCATCATCATCAGGTCGAGGATTCATCTAGGATTCTCCTGCTTCGTTCCTTCCAACAATCACTGTCAGACATCGCTGTCGGCAGGTCCTCCAGATGGCATCCAGAGTCATCTACAAGTTGGCCAATGTAAGTGTGATGAGGTTTTTCAATTGATCTTTTGCCGCTCAATGGGTTCCATAGGAGGGTGTCACTCAAGTTTTTACTTGCTTCTCTAGGAGTGACCAGCTAGCCCAGTGATTACCAACGCAGTCATAAGTAGCTTCGCTGGGACACTCTGACATGGTTTAATGGTTAACAAGCTTGTTTCGCTAGATTAATTACGACTGAGTCATCATCATCAGGTTGAAAATTCTTCTCAGATTCACCTAACTCGTTCTTTGCAATCACCTCTGTCAGACATTGCTGTCGGCAGGTCCTTCACATGGCATCGAGACTCATCTACAAGATGGTCAATGTAGGTGTGATGATGTCTTCCAATCGATCTTTTGCAGCGCAATGGATTCCATAGGAGGGTGTCACTCACTAAGTTCCGACTTACTTCTCCAGGAATGACCAGCTAGCTGAAGCCTTCTCTCTCTTAGCGAAATTGAGATAGGAGGAAGGTGTTCATAAAGGCGTTTCTTTGTTGGGTTTTTCTTCCAGCTGATGTTCAATGCAACTCGCAACATCCATGTGTATGTTCCATCAAGTAATGCTTTTTAGTGTTTCGTCAGATTCTTTCGCGGCCTTAAAGAAGTCCCTCTTAAGATTGTCAGAGAAGGAGGACTTCCAGATGATGCTCAGATCATCTAGGACACACCCAGATTTGAAAGATTCAAATGACACCTTCCCCAAAATATGCACAGTGCCCCCAAAAGCAGAATTTTGGATGATTCCAAATTTATATGTTATGTCCAGATGGTAAAGTAATTCACACAGTTTTGATGGCATTGATCCCAAATGTTCTAAAAATCACCGTTGGAATCACCTTGCTACTCCCTTTCCGTAATCCAAACAGTTTTGGCATCACAAGTTTCAGAGTAGTTTGTAATTTTCTTCTTTTTATTTGCTATATTGGTGCCATTTGGTATGGCAACATCAATAATACGAAAGTTCTTGGTACCATTATCTAGCACAATAGATATCAAGGTAACAATGGACTAACAGTCTGTCTGAAAATGATAGTTCCAGAATTTCAATTGTTCTTCAAGGTACATGCCCGTACCAATTTTCCCCATTTGAGTCCGTGCGCTTTTGGGTCTGTTCTGGGATGACGACCTGCTGGAGTAGTATTATTTATTATTATTATCTAAGATATAAAGTCATCCTCATGCGGAGCCTGAGATTCCTACTTCTACACAATACACCTTAAATTAGGAGCATGGAAAAACATTAAGTATGAACCCCTTGAAAATGGCTAACGTGTCGGCCGAAAGCGCTTGGGAGGATAACCATTACGGGCAGTTTCTACACTCCGTTAGTCCTTCAAAAAAGAAAACTGTAAGAACATCGGAAAAACTTAATAACAAAACTGATAAGATTTCCTCGTCTGTCACGTTCAATGAAACATCTGGCGCTAGACTCCTAGACAGTAACACGCAGCACCTTCTTGGCCTCATGTTTTCCACTGACATGAAGTGGAGTGACTATATTGAATCAATAGCTGCATCTACTGCGATCAAAGTTCGGTAACTCTGTCGTGCCAGATAGTTTTTTTCTCGTCAGAGTCCATCTTGTACATTTACAAATCTACCATTCGTCCGTCCACTGTTGCCATATCTGGTCAAGTGCTCCTGCTATTCATCTCCAGGTTCTTTAAAAATTCCAAAGAAGGATCTGTAATCGATTCTGACTTGGCATCTCGACTTCAGCCACTTTCTCACCGATGTGGCATGGCCTCCCTCTGTCATTTTTACAAATATCTTAATGACACCTGCTATGACGAGCTTTTTTCCCTTGGTGCCATGACTACATGAATTAAAACGTGCTCCTAGATTGGCATCTGCGTCCCACCCTGAAACAGCTAAATGCAACCTCCACTTCTACTCCAACAGTTTCTTTTCTCGTACTTCCCAACTGTGGAACTCCTTTACGTTTACTTGCTTCCCTGATAACTGCAATCTTCAAAAATTGAAATGCAACGTCAATTTCCATCTTCGATCTTCTTGAATCCAGTTCATCTTTTGTACTTCCCTCAATCCTCCATATACCCAGTCTTTCCTACACTGTAACCCCCTGCGTACTAGTGGGTTTTCTGCCTTGCTTGGAATGAAATGATTAACATATATATATATATATATATATATATATATATATATATATATATAATAACAATAATAATAATAATAATAATAATAAGGCTTAAACACTAATATTCCATGGTCATGATTTATTCCATTGGAATCGTAAATACGATCCAATTCATCAGACCTACAAATTCAAAAAGAAAATAGAAAAAACAACTCCGGAAATAAAAAATAGAATTTAGAAAGAGTGTAAATACCACTAATATTACCAATATATCTTCTTGGGAAATATATATGTATGTGTATGCTTGTATGTATATATATTTATATATTATGCATATCTATGTGTATATTTACCACTAATATTACCTATATATATATATATATATATATATATATATATATATATATATATATATATATATATATATATGTTTCATTAAAAATGACAGACAACTTACTACGATTAAGCTTTTTATTTAATTTTACTTGTGTCTGCACAAGTGTTTCCTTTTCTGGACTCAGAGTTTGTAGAAACTGTCCAAATGTTCTATAATTCCGAACGCTTTTGGCTATACTTTTAGCCATTATCATGGATGATTTTTTTTTTGTTTCAATTTAACTGGGTGTGTCAGTTGTGTGTATGTTTTTAGTGTTATAGAGATGTTTTATTTTCCGAATACAGCACATTTTAAAAAAATAAGATTCAAAATAACGAAAGATTAATAATAAAAAATAAAAAAGCCAACAGTTAATATTAACTACGAATACGGCCACAATGTACTGCCTAAATACACACGCACACACGTGTGTGTGTGAGAGAGAGAGAGAGAGAGAGGGGGAGAGAGGGGCTATTCAAATTTAAAATGTTATCCTAAAACCTAGTTTCTACCGTTTTCGTCAACGTGTTCCTTTTATGAACACATAGACTGATTTACAAAGGACTGTGACACAAGTTGGTACTAAATTTGCTACGCGCACGCTGTTCAAATTCCTTGAACTTTTGGGCAGCAAACACACACACACACACACACACACACATACACATACACACACACACATACACACACACACTGACAAACAATATATCGGAACGGACTTGGTCGGCTTTTAGGAAGTAATCATATATTTGACGAGATTAACCAAATTCCACTTCCATATTTCGAAATTAGGAGGTTATTATTGGGCCTCAGTGAATATAAGTTTTAAGGACTTATTTAGCCAGAATCCATTCCAACGCTTTTTTTTTTTTATTTTGTTTATTCTCAATTTGCTTCTCATTTTTTCTTATTCTTGCCAATTCCTCTTCTGTCTTTTCTTTATTCTGCTATTACTTTTGTTCCCTCACTCAGCCATGTATTTATTCCTCGTTGCTTTGAATAGCATTTTGGCTCTATCGATTTTCTTTCTTCTTTTTTCCCGCCTCTTTTTTTCTTTTATTTCCGTCATTGCTGTCTTCATTCTTCCCTTAATTTTTGTACGAAATGATTTCAAATATCATTCATCTGCTAAATTTCATTTTCTCTCTCTTCCTTTATTTTTATTTTTCATTTCTCGTTTCTTTTTCCTTAACATCACTCACTTCTACTTAATCAATTTATGAATGAACTCTTTTGTTCTTTTCTTCCCCTTTTCCTTTTCTTTCTTCCTCCTTCCTTTTCCCTTTACGTTTTCCTTCCTTTTTTTTCTTCCTTTCTTTTTTGCTCCGTTACTTTTCTTATTTGCCTACCCTCTTTCCTTCATTCTTTTTTATTTCCCTCCTTTCTCTCTTTCTTTTTTCCTTTCTTTCTTACTTATTACTCTCTTTCTTCCATCTTTTTCTTCATTTTTTTCTATTTCTTTCTCTCCTTAGTTTTTCTCAGTCTAACTTCTTTCTTTCTTTCCTCTACTATTTTTTCCGTCTTTTTTTACCTCCTAATATTCTTCTTTTCATCTTTAATCTCATCCTTTCTTCCTTATTTCCTTACTCCTTTCCTTTCTTCTTTTTCTTCATTCTTTCTTTTTCTTTCTCTCTTTCTGTTTCTTTCTTTTCTTTTTTCTTACTTCCTACTCTTCCCACTTCGTTATTCCTTTATCCCTTCTTTCTTGCATATTTCTTTCCTTGCTTCTTTCTTTCTTTCTTTCTTTTTTCTTACTTCCCACCTTTCTCCCTTCTTTCTTTCTTTGTTACATCTTGCTTTTTCTTCCTTAATTCCTTCTACCTTTTCTATTTCCTTCCCCCTTTCTGTTTTCTTTCTCTCTTCCCTTCCTTCCATCTTTCTCAACTTTTTTCTTTCCTCTTCCTTTCTTACTTGTTTCCTCAATTTCTTTCTTCCTTCTTTTTACATATTTATTTCTTTTTTCTCTTTCTTTTCTTCCGTCATTAATTCCTTCCTTCCTTCTTAATTTTTCTTTAAAATTCATTCAAGCTCTCATTTTCATTCATCGTCTTTCTTTTTACATCCATCTTTTTCTTTCTTTTCTTATCTCCTTCATTTGTGCGTAACCTTATTTCTTCTTCATTACTTTCTTTCATTTCTGTTCATTTATTCCTTCATTTTTTTTAACTTTTCTTTTTTCTGACACAAGGCCACACTCGCTGAGCGCGAGGAAGATTGAACTGATCATGCTCGCGAACTGGTTTGCAAAACGTTAATAACCACAGCGCTACGGTAGGTGCTTTTATTTTTATCGTTATTTACTATGCTTTGCTTAGTCTGACACAAGGCTGCAATATCGGGGTACCCAGTGAGGATCAAACTCACCATACTGGGAACTTTGGTTGACGAGACGAGCTTTCTCGCAGTAGGAAATTTGTACTCCCTAGATTAGCAAACTGCTTTTCGAAAGAAGATTATTATTAGGTTGGTACAAAAATAATGACGTAATAATGTCGTTTTTTGACGTATTTTTTAACGTCAAAAAACGACATTATTACGTCATTATTTTTGCACCAATCTAATAACTGCCGCTCTACGGTAGGCACACGCTTTTGTTTATGTCTACAATACTTTATCTTCTTTTCGACTCCTCCCCCCCCTTTCCACCACTCTCTCTCTCTCTCTCTCTCTCTCTTGTTTGTCTGGTCTCTCTTTCTCTTGATTTTTATCAAATATACTCACAAACGTTTTCTTACACCCCCCCCCACTTTTGGTGGGATTTTATGGATTGCTGGAGGTTATAAGCTTCTTTATTCTTTCATTCATTTCTTTTTCACTAATCCTATTCCATAATTGTTCCTTCGTTCCTTCCTTCATTCATTCATACCTTCCTTCCTTTCTTTCTTTTTTCTCCTTTCCATCCTTCCTTTCTCAATTGTTTCTTTCTGATTTCTTCCTTTCTTTCTTTTTCACTTCGTTCTTACTGTCTTCCTTCCTTCCTTCCTTCCTTCCTTCCTCATTTTCTTCCTGTTTTTCTTCCTTTCTTTCTTCTTTATTTTCTTCCTTCCATCCATCCATCCTTTCTTTCATTTTCCCTTCCTTTCTTTCTTTCTTACTATATTTCTTTCTTCTGTCTATACTTCCTTCCTTTCTTTGTTTCTTTCTTTTCTTTCTGCTTCCTTCCTTCCTTTCTTCCTTCCTTTCATTCTTTCTTCCTTCCTTTCTCCCTTCCTTCCTTCCAGTCTTTTTTTTCCTTGTTTATTTCCTCTTTATTTATTACTTACTTCCTGATACAACAAGATGAAAGAGCGACTAAGGGCTTCCCTAAGATCATCTATTCATCGACAGATCGAAAAAATAATTAATATCAGTTTGTCCTCTTGAGATCAGTCATAAAAAAAAGACCGAGAAAGAAAATAGCAGGGAGAAGACGACTATTGCAGGAAAATAGATGAATATACATTTTGGATGAATCAAAATCATGATTGGCTGAGAGATAATGGGTCTGGGAGAAATTAAGGAATGATGCGAGTAAGAAAACTGGAGAACGATACACGGATGTGATGAACGGGACGGTTAGAATAGAAAACTATTCAAAGGGAAAGAATTTTTAAAAGACGACGATGAGTTGAAGAATATCAGATCCAGATTGGATGCAGTTGTTGGCAGGAATTTGGAAATAGATTGTATATTAGAGTTGAATAAGGCTTTTTAGAAAGCTGGGAGCAAAAAGTGAGGAGAATTGAATGATATGAAAATGGCGATTAGGTATTTGAAAGAGGAATTGATTGACAACGTCATTTGGAGAAACAGGGAAAATTGTGGAGATGAATCTGGAACGAAATAAAGAAAGCGACATTACCAAAGAGAGAGAGGTAGAGAAAGCATCGGGTTAAGGGTGCATTGATTAAAAGAAAATGGTAAGCCTACATCTGGCTCCCTCGCTCTCTATCTCTATATCTCTCTCTCTCTTTATATATATATATATATATATATATATATATATATATATATATATATATATATATATATATTCATGAATTATTCATACATAAAACAAATACAAAGGTTAATGATTTAAATGGCGAGAAATCCATCTTCGCGAACAATTCAAATAATATACAAAAACCCCGAACCTGTTTATGAATGAAAAGATCCTGTTTTATAAATTTCAGTTGCATTAGGTCTTTTTATTTTACAAGCTTTCGTCTGTTCCTACAGACATCCTCAGGTATGAAATAGATTGTATTCTTGTTTTTACTCTCAGTAATAAGTGGACAACGAAAACAGGGTTGTAATCCGAAAAATGCTATGAGAAATGTATATAAATATATATATGAGATAAGGATATCACAATATGGATTAAAAATTAGCAAAGAGATCTCTCAAATTATTAATACTTGAGTGATTTCGAAATTGACTGAGTGTTCCATACATGTTAGGCGCGACCACTTCATGCGGAAAAGGTTTTTTAGCCAACATACTAAGCATAAATTACTACAGTGGTCAGCTTTATTGTCACATTATTCTCCAGATGAAGTAAAAATGTAAATAAAATGGCGCATCTTGGGGTTAGCGCAATGGTTACCATGCTGGTTTTGATGACTTCACGATCGGAATGAGTGCGATATTATCTATAAATACACACACACACACACACACATATATATATATATATATATATATATATATATATATATATATATATATATATATATATACTTTACAAAATCCATGTTTTGAGTCAAAGTTATGTATATATATATATATATATATATATATATATATATATATATATATGTCGATATATATATATATAAATGATAAGATATAGTTTTAATGTATACTATATTTATGGGTTAAAGTGTTCAATATCAGGGATAGAGCCTATGTAAATATAAAAGTGGACATTGAAGTCAACACCCAGAGACTAAACGAAAACTCCACGCCATGTGCGGTGTGCTTTTACCCAACTATTTATATATGTCAGTGATGTATTGTATTGTATTGCATTATGGGTAGTCTACTGTATATTCAAACGGTTGTTTTGATAGTCAGTAACGGTTGTTTCGAATTATTCTAGGGGAAATTAATTTAGGATAATTGTGGATTCGAATGCTTCTTTCTGCCTATTTATGTTGTTTCGTATATATATATATATATATATATATATATATATATATATATATATGCACACATATGTATATCACCCACACACACATATATATACATACACACACACAAACACACACACACAAACACACACACACGCGCATATATATATAATTATATACGTATATAAATATATATATATGTAATTCTAAAAAGTTATCTATTTATTTTAAGTAAGTTCCTTCAATTGTCTGATAAGCTTAATAACATTATCATTGAAAGACGAAAGGAAATCACTATATTGATACATGTTTAAATCCAATCTAAGCTTTCGGCTTACATAAGCGATTGTCAAAGATGACAATTACTTTTCAATATATCAACCAATACACGGAACAATAATGATAGTGTGATTTTGTTGCATGAAAAATTTGAAAGCAATGACTAACTAGTGTATACGAGACGCGGAATCGAAAATCGCTTCGTAGCTCGTGACGTCACACATGACCACGCGAGAGTGAAAACGAGAAGTATTAAGTATGGGAAGCCGTTGGTATAAACCAATGACTTCTGTTATAAATTATAAGCATTTAAGAATATTTGTGAAGATTTCGTAGTTTATTTTGTTCAGGTTAGGTTTCAACTGTTTTATGTATATAGCTTCAAGAATTTTTAGTTTTTGTTTATTGTTTTCATGTTTAAGTATAGTTGTGTTTTCAACAAGGGTTTTCTGGAATTGTGTATGCGGCCAGGCATGTGGTTTTAAATGCCTAAAAATGTTAGAGTTATCACTCAAATGTAGAGTCAAGCGTCGTGAAAGCGAGTTTGTGGTGTGACCAACATAAATATTATTTAATCCATTGGAGATACAATCTCCCAAAGGTCACTTGAATTTATAAACTATGTTGGTTTTTTGCAAATCATTAACGGGGAGGGGGGAAGAATCATTGCAAATAATTAAGTTGGATATACTAGATTTAGTGTAGTATATGATTAACCTAATTCGTCTTTCAATGATAATGTTATTAAGCTTATCACACAATATGAAAGGAACTTACTTAAAATAAATCGACAAACTTGTCTATATCATTTAATGAAACATGCATCAATGAAAAATTGCTGCCTAAATATTCACAATATATATATATATATATATATATATATATATATATATATATATATATATATATATATATATATAAGTAAAAGTTTGCCACTTAACTGATTGATGTTGCCTTCAGCACCCTGATTATAATTGAAAGATGGTCCATGTGTGCTTCTTATATGTAGATTTAATTGGCCAGTTAATGAAATTCGAGGAATAAAAAGACATCAAAATGATAACAATATTGTCAATAAGACTAATGATCTGTCTATATTTCAAGAGATAAACAATGGAACAACATCTCCACAAACGTCATTGAACCAATCTTCAGAAACACCAACATACAGATTGATTATTCTGAGTTTGGATCGAAATTCAAAAATATATCACTTGAAGAAGGCTGGAGAGTAAAACGGCCGAAACGTTGTGAATATGCAACTAAAGATGAGGACGACTGTCCTAACAATGTCAACTGATGATATTTATTATATATTAGTAGAAATTTTGACTAATCCAAAGCACAAAAAAAAAGATTTTAAAGTGGTAATTTTCGGACACGCCTGTATCCTTTTTCAACGAAACGAGAAATAAGTAATGAAGTGGGACTCAGCGTGGAATTTTTTTTTGTTTTTGTTTTTTTTATCATGTGTTGTATTACTGCAAGTAATTTGATTTTGGCTGAGTAGTTTGTCACGATTAGGTTTGTGGAGGGTTTGTAGAATGCTTCCGTGGAAACTGTATTCTCTGTATTCCCATTTCAACCAACCGGACCACAGCATTGATAACATCAGATGCATGCTTTTAGCATCTCCATCTGAGTGGCAACAAGAACGAAGTAAATCCGAGTTAAAACACATTTTCAAAATAGAATCACATATTAAAGAATTAAACAGGAATTTACGGTTTTTATAATCTTGTCTTTTTATTCCTCGAATTTCATTAACCGGTTTATTAACCCCCCCCCCTCAGAATTATATATATATAACGTAAGACTGCCCGGGTTTCAATTCTTGGTAGTGGATGCGCACTGATGATGAATCCCAAATATAGGCCGTCCAGTGCTTTCTGCATTCTGTTGAAGTTTCTTCTAGACTCGGTGAATTACTTAATTATAATTATCTCAAATCCTCCTAATAATTTCTATCACTTGTATATCCTTGCTTGAACCGGCTTCTAATGCTCTGGATGGAGCGTCTTGAGGATAGAAGACGCAACTGGTGGGGCACAGTCCTATGGGTAAGGGAAATTCGGATGAGTTCCACAACGGAATATGTGATCGAGCGGTGCTATATCGAGTCTGATTCGCTACCTCTGCGTAACCGAGGTCCGTTGGTACAGTTGGTATGACGTTTGTATGCTAACGTAACTGTCCGGGTTTCAATTCTCGGTAGTGAGTGCGCACTGCTGTTGAGTCCCAAATATAGGCCGAAACGGCCGTCCAGTGCATTCCGCTTTCTGTTGAGGTTTCTTCTAGACTTGATGAATTGCTTAAATATATATATAAAAAGACAAAAGTCTCGTCCTCTCAAGGCAAATGCAAGCATTTTATATCGTAACAAGTATTTATATACAAGAGCAAAAATGTTATTAGTTTTTCATAATTTTATCTCCATTCCTGAAAGAATTACCACTTTCCCAAGCATGGCTAGAAAAATGTTAAAAATTAAAAGAATTATCAGACATTGAATTGTGTCACTTGGTGTCTTCCATAGTTTGCCTTGACTTTTCGGCTAACCTGATGAATATTTATGAGCGTTCTTAAATTTTAAACAATATGAAAAGCCAATAACATTTTTGCTCTTGTATATAAATACTTGTTACAAAATAAAATCCTTACATTTCCCTCAGAGGACGAAACGCGTCGGCTAAGATAAGTTTTCCTTTTGTCATTATTCATATTGTCCTTTTACAGATATACACTATCTGAAATTTTTACATATACAGTGGAACCTCGGTTCACGAATTTATTTCGTTCCTGAAGCCCCTCCGTAACCCGAAATGTTCGTAAACAGAAACTATTTTCCAATAGGAATCAATGTAAAACGGATCAATCCGTTTCTGGTCCCAAGATGATTGCTTATTTAAACTTTTGCAAAAGTACTTTGTGCACAAGTTTATACAAAAAAAAAACTAATGAAATCTAAGAAAAAATAAATAAATAAACCCAATACTAAGCAGATAAAATATAGACGGACATTTTCAATTTTACTGGACCTTGTATGTAAGAGAGTTGATGGCGTAAGTGGAAATGGAAGGAAAGATATGTTATTGTTTAAAAAATAATAATTTTGA